>VSMD01018557.1:0-112073 GCA_008750895.1 Mirza zaza | reverse complement strand
TACAAACCCACTGTGGCCCCAACAGTTTATGAGAGTTCCAGTTGCTCCATATCCTCTCCAATTCTTGATAATGTCAGTCTTTTAAAATTTTATTCATCCCGACGGGTGTGTGTAGCTGTATCCCATTGTGGCTTTAATGTGAATATTCCTATGAATTTTCATCTAAAATAAGTCATAAATATTGTTGAAGTTGTGAAAAAGCTTTTAAGTTCTTGGCTCTGGCTCCTCCTACATAATGTGCAATTTTCACTAACCCTTTTAAGGAATCCTAACTATTTCTCACTCCTGAGTGATGGGGTTAGTCTATGATCATTTAAATGGAGACAGACAACTCTGAGCTTTGCTGCAGGGTGGTCTGGCTGAGGAGATGAGCTGAGAAAACTCCAATACTCGAGTCTTTAAGTCTATCCTCTTGGGTTAATCAGATTCTAGAGAGGAGACCCCCTAACCTCCAAACTCTAGGGAGAGGGGCTGGCTGCCAGAGGGAAAGGACAAGAACCCCGAGGAACTTGGCATTCACTGTACCTTACTCAGTCCTATGTTTCACTGTGAAGCCTCTACTTTTAGCTGTGTCTGGGGTCCTTGGGGAAGAAATCTTCAGTTTCTTTCTAGTGTGGCAGAGGAATGGATTCCTGATAGTGGAGAGTTTTGAGGGGAACTGGGGTAGGACTGCTTCTGAAACAGACTTTCAAGTGACTTTTTCTATGTTAGCATCTATTTTCATCCCAACTTCTAGAGCTATTTGGTGTCTCCCAATTCCTAAGCATTAGGGAAATTCTGAGGCATAGAAAGGGTTAGTTCTTGGCTTTCCCTGCTGTTGGCTTAACATTCAATTTTCTTGAGTCTGCTAAAATATTTGCTCTTCTGCTTCCATAATTTTGTTGCTATTGCTTTTAGTTCTGTTCTCCCCACTCCATGAGTTTATGACTTTAAAAATCCCTTAACTGTGTTTTTGAGGGGTTTTAGGGAGGAGTGCAAGTAGACAGATATATTTAATCAACTAACTTTTCCTGGAAGTATAGTAGCCAAACAAATAGACACAATCTAAATGTTCCCCAATATTTGATTAGTTAAATAAACTATAAAGTGCTTACATAATGGAAAACTATACAGCCATTATAAATAGTGACAATGAATAGTTATTGACATGGAAATATATTGATACATTATGTGGAAAGTGTTAGGTTAATAGCATTAATAATAGTAGCAAACTAAGCAATTTCTCCTCAGTCTTCTGCTAAGCCCTTAAATGAATTATTTCATTTAATCTCACAGAAATATGCTGTAAAGAAGCTACTCTTATTATCCCTTTTATAGATGGGGGAACTTGGGCTGAGAGAGATTAGCAATTTGCCCAAGGTCACAGTGTCTTTGGCCCAGATTTGAGAAGACTATCACTGGATTCTAAATGACAGAATAGAACTTACAGGCATCAATGTGTTCTATTCACAAGTTGTATTAAGCATCGAAAGGGTATGAGGAAAACACTGACAAAGATGCATTTGACCAATCATGGTCTCCAGTGTTCCTCTTCTTCTTCTCAAGGATGAGGTGGTGGTCAGCAGTTTGTGCAGATGAGGAATCTGACAGGTCTGAGAAGCCCAGGGGCAATAAGGTTTCAGGCTCGTTTTCTTTCCTGCTTTTTCAGGCTGTTTCATTGCCCAGAAACAACTATTCTACCATGTAAGGTAATAACTCTCCAAGTCAGTAATTCTGACATCTGGGCTTTTGTCTGAGTTCTGGGTCCTGAGTTTCTTATTGTGACACATGTATGTGATTTACTTCATTATGAAGCTGAATTGTGGGAATGTTCCATTTATGTGCATTTAGTGGCTCCCCATATAGGGAAGTCTGCTACTGCCTATTTTATACAGTTAATAAGCAAAGTTGGAAGCATATTATTCAACTTTTGTAAAATAAAAAGAAACACAGTTTTGTAACCCAGAAAGAATTCTTTTTTGAAATCCCAAGGAAGGTGTCTCTAGCTATCCTTGGGACATGTGCTGGGGTACTGGACATTGTTGGTAGCTTTGCTGTTCCTGTGGTCTGTTCTCTAGAGGTCTAATGTCCGTGATGAAAAAATATTTACCAATGTCCATGAAGGAAGAAAAATCTTCCTTTTGTTTTTAAAGAACTACCTTGGCCACTGGCTTCCAGACTGAGCATATATGAAGACTTCTGGAGATAAATTCAACACATGCAGAGTGAAGTTGGTAGAGGATTGAAAAATAAAGGCTTTGTGTAGCTATCTTATCTTCTTAACCTGGAAAGGAGATCTGGACTCATTGTCCAAACACTTAATGAGTCCCTTTGAATGTTCTTTAGGCATCCAGGAGCTGTCACTTTGAATGGCTCCTGTTATTCTAATCTTACCTCTCCTTTCTTCTTCTTATAGTCTATTGTGCTTTAAACTCCATCTCTTCTCTCAAAGTTCCACTCTTCTCCCTATTTTGGGAACATGCCATATTTTACTCTGGAGCCCTTAAGTTCCCAGTGAGGTTTTGCCTTATAAATTTCCTCAGACTTGTGTTTTGTTTTGTTTTGTTTTGTTTTGTTTTGGCAGATCCCTGGCATCTCCTTCTCCTTTTCAGTCTTTTTTTTTTTTTTACTCTGGGTTCTGAGCAAAAGTGAGCTCCATATCTCATTGTCATGTGTGCATCTGGGTAGGGTGGAGGGCAATGGGGATGAAGTGTTCTACTTGGTAATGCAAAATAATTGTTAAGTGTCCAAAAAGAACATTAGAGAACTCCAAGAGTTACCTTTCTGGCAAAATCTCTCATTAGGTCTACATAAGATATCTGTATTTTGATCTTTAATATAACTTGACTTTATTATGATACAAGAACTCTTTGTTCATGACATATTACATTGCAAACTGCTTGATCATTAACATGACTTTGAATGATATCATGGCCAATTGCATCTCTATAATTTCTGGGCTTTTTTTTATGTTTGCAGAAGGGAGGAACTGGACAGGCTCATCACTCGCTTGTTTATGGCAGAATGAAATTTTGAGATATTAACCAGGTTTCCCCAAGCTCCTCTCCTATTCATTCAGCAGCAGGCATTGCTTCAGAGAAGACTCAGGGTTTTATGCTAGGAACACAAAAAGGAAAATAAGCAGTCAGTGCTCAGCTTTTGAATCTCTAAAAATAAAATGTAAACCTCACTGCAGAGATAGTAATCTATAAAGTCAAGGGTATTGATATTCAAGATCCAGCTTCTTTTGAGCTGCAAGAGGCCAAACCTTAAAGGAAGTCAGGCGTAAAGTTTGTATCATAAACAATGAGTGGAAAGAGAACAGATGAAGAGTCAGACTGCTGTATCCTAGAGACTAGATAGATAAAGGTTGCCTGGGCTAGGGGAAAAGAGTTACCTTGAAGAAAAAGCAACTGTGGAATATGAGTGTGTGATTTCAGCTCCTGTCCTTATCAAACTAACATCTAGAGGAGACAGGGGATGACTGAGCCTCCTGTCTTTGGGAGAACTGGGAGGAGGGATAAGATTCTAAGTATTTAACAGTCAGAAAATCACAAGCATTGGCCACTTAAAAGAGATGCCCAATTAATCCTAATGACCATTCTGGTGCATGTTGGCTAAATTACAGACGGGGAGAGAGGGAAATAATGCCTGGTTTCCACTGGAGAATTCCGTGTGGGAGCAGTCTTGGATATGTGCTCCACAGCTCAGTGGCAAGAGAGGAATAATATAAAATGAGCCCAGGCACGAGAAGTCAGGAGATGCCCCTTTGAGTTTCCAGACTTTGGAGCTGCAAGAGGACTTCCAAGTGATATGATGACAGTGCAAAGTGTGCAGCCCTGAGGGGGTTTGGACGAGGCTGAAAGAGCACCAGTGAACTGGAAAAAATTTGAACCCATGTTAGGACCTCAGGCAATGGCAGAAGTAGTGGGAGTAAGAGCCAATTTCCCAAGGTTAGGCCAGACAATTTAAATAGCAGCTGATGCCTGCAGAAGACAAAGAATACCTACTGACTATGGACATTTAGCACATGTGCACATGGGCGCACACACACACACACTCATTCACACACTCACCTACACCCACACAGACTCCTGCATAAGTCTTCTTTGGAATTTAAATGTTACTCAAGGGCAGAAAATACAGAATAGAACCTTAAAGTTGCTGAGTCTAAAACTAAAATAACTGAGCAATAATTTGACTGGGTTTATTTGGAAAAACTTCATCAAATGTTCTGTTTTTAGAAGGAAATGTGGGTTTAATCATACAAATTACATTTTTTATAAGACAGAGTCTCACTCTGTCGCCCTGGCTAGAGTGCAATGGTGTCATTCTAGCTTACTGCAACCTCAAACTACTGGGCTCAGGTGATCCTCTTGCCTCAGCCTCCTTAGTAGCTGGGACTACAGGCATGCACCACCATGTCTGGCTAATTTCTCCATTATTCTTTTTGTAGAAAGGGGATCTTGCTGTTGCTTAGGCTCATCTCAAACTCCTGGCCTCAAGCAATCCTCCCACATCGGCCACCCAAACTGCTAGGATTACAAGTGTCAACCACCACACCCAGCCCAAATTACATTTATTTATAGGAAAATACAGATATATTTTACCTATTGGGTGCCTATTTGGGTGTCATGCATGTGTTTGTGCACACATACACATACACACACACATACACATACTATAACCCAGACATCAGCTAAGGTGCCTTGTCTATGAGATTCTAGTTAAATTGGGTCAAATGCTGTCTACCGTGTCGTGAGAGCTCATGTCCTTCCTGATGCCTCTGGAAAACATGCAACAAGAAGTAACACCTTGCTCTGCTAGAACAGTTCTGTCCCACATCAGTGGTTTTCAAACATTTTAAGTGGTGGAGACATCATTTTGGATGGAACTCCCGTATGTAAAAAGAAGATAAAACCAGGGCCATTCTGGCTGAGCAGAGATGAGAGGGGCGAATCAGCTTGGAGCATCTGTCTGGAATATTTTTATGCAATTCAATTGCCCTTACGAAGAAAGCCATTTTGAAAGTTACTGCAGTATTCACTGCTACCCTGGGCGAATTACAGAAAGTGTTTTAATGAATGTAAGGGCTATAAATCTTAAAGTCTCAGGTTTGACTCCAAATGGAACAGGAAATTTGCGCATAAATTATTTCTAATTGTGTCCCTTGTGGTTTTGATGCTGTCTAAGTATTTGCAATGCTGGATTTAAAGAAGAAATGAAAGCAAGTGACCAAATGTTTTGCTCTGGCATTTGGAGACCATCCTGTCAGCTATCCAAAAAGCAACTTGCTATATTTCATTCATTCATTCATTCATTCAACAAATGTTTATTATGCTTTTAGCACGTAGCAGGCACTGTACTAGTTGCAATGGAAACAGTTTCCCTGCCGCACACTGACTATTATATTTTTACATGAATCCTTTGAACTACAGATGCTTCTTCTGCTTGCTGCCTTTTCGGATCGAACAAACTGTAAATGTCTGGATGTGTTTCTGTCAGTGCTTAACCTCTTGAAGCTCTTGGTGGTCTTAGTCACTTTTAGGAAGATCAATGCAAAAACTCTAAATATCTAGATCTTGCCCAGGTTTTCCATATTCAAATGAGGGAGGGGTCTGATCTAATACACTGGGCCACAAAGATCATATTACTGATCAAAAAACGTAGTCGGGCAGAGATCTTCAAAGGCATTTCTGTTTTCTGCTTAATCGGACCATATGCCGTTTTAAAAATGCAACCATTCCCTAGACTCCCTGGATAAATTGTGAAGAAAAATGATATCTTAAAAATATTTGGTGCTCTATTTGTACCAAGTTATACACCTAGATCAACTACTTCTGCTAGGCTTATCATGAAAAACAATAATCTTCTGTCCTCCTCAGTCTGCCCCATTTCTAGTTCCTCCAAGACAATCTTCCCACTTTTTTAGCTTTCGGTATCTTACTTCCATATCTCTAAATAGTGTTATTATTTTCTTTTTTCTTGATGTTTTTCAACTTTAGCCATATGTAGACTCAAAGCATCTAGCTCTATTTAATTCCCATTGCACGCCTGCCATACACAGTACTATCTGTCCCTTCATAGTCACGCCACAATGCTATTTAGACATATATTCAGTGTTTGCATGATTAGGCTATGGAAAGTCTATCCACCCCTGAGGCATATTGCCTACTATGATTGCATTTCCCTTCTTATACACTTTTCCATGTTTGTTCATTGCTTAGTTTTCTATATATTTATCGCCAATTGATCCCTAAATTTTCACTCATTTGTCAAATCTCCTCTTGTTATGTTCACATACATCAGGTAATCCATCAATGCCATCTCCCTGGGAACATTTTCCAGAGCCTTCTGGCCTGTCTTGTCTGGACAAGATTTTCTTATGTTGGGTTCACCTTGCAAAAAGAACCCAGAGAACCCTTCATCATCATCAACGATTCTCTTCACCGCCCTCTTTAGTTGGAGCCAATATTTTGAATCCCATATCTTTTGCTCTCTGGGTATTTTCCCTTGTTTTTATGAAGCTCTTCTTTTAGTAGATTCCTGAGAAAGGGTGCAGGTCTGAAAATGCCTTCAATATACTCTCATATTTAATTGAGAATTTATCCAGATGTATATATAATTCCACATAAGAAATGTAATTTTCCTTGGATAATTGTAAACATTGCTCCAATGTCATACTGCTGACGGAATTTTTGTAGAGAAGTTCAAAGCTTCTTTATTTTCTTTCTGAAGCTTTTATAAATTTTAAAAATGTGTCCCTAGTGTTCAGAAATTTCACAATGATGTGCCTCAGTGCAGGTCTATTTTCATCCATTGTGCTGGACATTTAGTATATCTTTCAATCGGGAAACTCATTTTTTATCTCTGAGTTCCACGTATCTAATCTTAGCACTTGCTCAATAAATGATGATTGAGTCAGACTAAGCTGAATAAGAGATCATGTTAAGAAAAGTCTCTCCTATTGGGATGCCCTACTTCTATGCTATCTTCATTTAGTGACATTCTGCCCATCCACCAAGATCTCACCTATGTCCTCTCCTCTGATTCTTCCACTCTTCCCTTGCAGCACTCAAGTAACCCTATCGTTTACTCCTGTGGTACATGTTTAATTGCTTATAGGAATCCTAAATAGTCTTAGATTATACACTACTGGAGAGCAAACTCCTAGTATTCTATGTCTTTGTGTACCACCTACCATCCCATACTACGTCAAGAATCTAACACAGTGCTTACCACTATCCAGTTCTTGATAAGTGTCTGTTGAATGAATGAAGGAAGGAAAGAATAAATAAGTGAGGAAACTAATGCCTTTAAAAAAAATCCTGTCACAGAAATTCCAAGTAACAAAGGAATAACTTCAGATAATGAATAAATATGACCCCCACAGCTGAATGTTTATAGCAGCACAATTCACAATTGCAAAGATGTGGAAACAATCCAAGTGCCCATCAATACATGAGTGGATTAATAAAATGTGGTATATGTATACCATGGAGTACTATTCAGCTATAAGAAACAATGGTGATATAGCACATCTTGTATTTTCCTGGATAGAGCTGGAACCCATTCTATTAAGTGAAGTATCCCAAGAATGGAAAAATAAGCACCACATGTACTCACCAGAAAATTGGTATTAACTGATTAACACCTAAGTTGACATATAGGAATAACATTTATTGGGTATCGGGCAGGTGGGGAGGAGGGGATGGGTATATACATACATAATGAGTGTGATGCATACCAACTGGGGGATGGACACGCTTGAAGCTCTAACTCAAGGTGGGAGGGGAGGCAAAGGCAATAAATGTAACCTTAACCTTTGGACCCCCATAATATGCTGAAAAAAATAAATAAACTATTGGGGGACTAGAATTAATCTTAATTGTAATAGATATATCATATATATTAGATTTCTTTTTTTACATGTATCGGTTAAAAGAGGCAATATATCACTGTGGTTAAGTTGGGGTCTGGAATCCAATCAGGTGCATTCAAATACTGGCTGCTAAACTTATTATACGTATGATATGATCTTGAAAAAGTTATTTAATATCTACACTACAGTTTCTTCATGTATACAATCCAAATAATACCTAACATAAAGATTTTTAAGATGATTAAATTGGAATTATATGCATAGATATCTTGAAGCATATTTGGTACAATCTAAATGCTCTATATAATTTTAGAAATCATTATTACTGTTATTGGAACTTAAAATCTTGGATATACTGATTATTTATATGTAATGTACTTGGCAATTATACAAAGCCCTAAGAATGAAACATTTTATTATGTTGTTATATCTTTTACAACATTTAATATATTTCTTTGTACACATTGGTCCTTCAACAAACATGATAAATTCAGTTCATAACAAAACAGGCTCAGGTAGTTTAATTTTGAGCATTTTGGGAGTGGAAACTTCTCTATAACTCCTAGTATGTTTTTATTATAAATAATCAATAAGTGATGTTTGAATGAATAATTGAAGATCTTAAAGAATAAAGAAATCTTGCTATTCAAAAAAAATATATATATATATATTTTAGTTCAGGAAGAATACATTCACACAGAATAATGGTCCTATGAAGTATGATGAGAAGTAGGTCCCCAACATCATGTTTCTAAGTTTCTAAATACAGGAGAAATAGCTATTCAAAAATGCCAGTTGGATACTCGTTCTTCTGTTACTTTTCACCTCTGTATACATGAATCTAGTTTTGAATCCTATTGGCATTGATTTGGGCAAAGTTATTAATTTTATTTAAGAAAAGTATAAAAGCAACAAGATTAACAAATTGGTCTATAAAATTATTTTCAAGATTAACTTTATTTTGCTTATGTGTCTATTTCGTGTAGTGTGGTGAAGTTTATTAATAATATAATGCTTCTAGAGAAGACTAAGTATAGGAAACTGTGAATTCTAAAGGGAATAAAATTTCTTTATGAAATGGAGGGTGGAACAATATGAAAAAGGCAATGGCAATCCTGTGTATGTCACCACAGTGTGTCAACGTAGCTACAGGAGGGGCGTTGGACATCCCCATACAGCACTGTTAGAAGAGATCCATTATGGCTTTCCTATTGGCCATGGCTGACTAAGCTGCTCCCAGTAACAGTGTATATCTGAGTCTGCATGTGATAACTGAAGCGTGCATGGCATATGATTCATTGACTTTTTCAGGTAGCTAGACTCAGTCAAAAACTTTGGCAATTGATATAATGAGAGTAAATGCTTTGGCATCAAATAAAAACCTAAAATCTAAAAATAATCCTTCAATATGCAAAAACACCCTCAAGACAAAGATGGACAACATAGTTTATCTGTTCCTGTATACTAGAGCTGTATCTACCCTGCAAAAAGGAGAATTTATGAAATCATCCAGACGAATCAGACAAAAAAAAAAAATCATTACAAACTGGCCTTGGTTAATTCTAATGGGCAGGATTTTTTAACTGCAATACCTGTATAATTTCCTCAAGATTTCTCTCTAACTTATATCCATAGAAATAAATTTTTGGTTCTGCCTAATTCTTCAAATATATTTTTTTCTTTTTTCAACTGTAATATAAGACAAGGCCTTAGAGCTATTGTAGCCTATCTAGGTGTTATCCTCAAAAAGAGCTCCAAATTATTGAGACCCTCCTACATGGCAGCCATTTCATTTATGTTACCCCATTAATCCTCATAACATCCCTGTAAGAAAGGTATTATGAGATTTATGTTACAGACAAGGAAACCAAAACCAGAGATATGAAATAACCACTCCAAGGTCTGAAATGAGTGAGTTCCTAAGCCTAGATTTAAACATAGGTCCAAAGTCAATTCCCATTTAAAAATGCTGCATTGCTACTTTTATATCATTATAACACAAAAGAGGTGTTGGTATTGACTGTCATTCATCCCAGCACTATGATTTTATCTTCTAGGAGTTCAGTCATCTCACTGTACTCTGTACTTGTAATACACTGTAATACACTGTACTTGTAATAAAAATAAGCAATTTTGTAGATGTCTGCCAGAGACAGGGGTGCAGGCATGGGGATGGACATCAGGCTGGGAACTACTGAGTGTTTGTTCTGCACCCAGCCCTGTGCTGAGCCTAATGGGACCTACAAAACACATGTAAATTCTCCTCTTTAGTAAATTAAATTGAACAGAGATCGTTTCTTTTTAAAATTCCCATATTTCCCAAGTGTTCTACCAGTGGCAATTGAAATGATTTTCGGTGGCTCATTGACCCCTGAATTAAGTAATATTGAGTCTCAAAGAGAGATGTATTCCCTTTTCTAGCCTTCCAATAACCATCAAGGAGAATGGCTCAGTTTGGTGCTAATATGCTTTTAAAACTCCTGCTAATCTCTTTTGCCGATAAAATGAAAGCAGGCATTTGGCCAAGAGCCTTTGGCAAGCAACAGAGCATTTATTTTATTGGTATCTTCTATTTATGCCAATTGATGGTAATTTTCTATTTGTGGTAGTGATATAAATGTTTCTTTCTAAATAAATTTAGGATAAAAAGGTGAGTCAACTAAAATAAAGATATTTTAAAAACAATACAGGCATACAACAATAATATGTATTAATAATTCAAAGTTATGGCAAGAAAGTCAACCCTGGAAGATGAAGGACTGAAATACTACCAAAATTGAATAGGCAGGGTCTTAGTCTACCCTGTAGCCTCTCCTAGACTAGGCGTGGCTCCAGCTCAATTGCAGGAAAGAGCTGTGTCAAACTTCTGTGAAGAATGAAGTAGAAGTAGAAAATTCTTTTCTGTGAAACAGAAATTGTGTGCTAAAAAGTCACTCATGTAAGCCTCATTCTCAGTAATTAGATGTTATCGCAAATAAACAGAGTGACCAAGAGGTGACTTTTATTCCAGGCAAACTATAAATAACCTCTGGAAATAAGACAGAGTTGTTTATAAAAAGATACAGATAATAAACCTTGGCATCATGGTTCCAGTAATTAAAAGAGTTTCATTTGGGGAAAGTAAACCAGAATAAGCAGCCAATACATATGCTATTTAGTTGCAACAACTAAATAGGGTCTTGCCTCCTGTTCCACCTTTCTCTTTATGATGTATGATGCAAATACCGACAACAGAAGGACAACCCTGCTGCCCAACATCAGCTGGGAAGATACATTCCATGTAAAGCAGAAGTCCCAGATCCAAAGCTTGATGATTCTGTCCCATTATCTAGCTTTGAACACCTTGTACATGTTGACACTCCTCCGTCAGTTCCAAGAGGATAGGATTTTGTCTCTCTGCTACTGGAACCTCTGGCAAGCAGTCCCTGTGTATTTGCTGATTGAATTAATGAAGTCTGCTATTTAAGCTCCTGAAACTGGTTGTATATAATCATTCCAGAAAGAAATCCTTCTATCATGTTCTTCACTCTTCCTCGATTTCTCAAACAGGCCCTACAGCATGACTCAATATTACCTCTATGCATCAGGGTCATCACTGTGAAAATTAAATAAAGCACAGTTGTGCTAACACTGACATCCTGCAGGTGCTGTGATCTTCATGAAGTTGTTTCCCCATACCAATTTATCAACTTACAGGTTGATAAATTTTCCAAACTCTTACCACTACGTTTTATATTTTCATTGCCCTACCCTTGTTGCAAGCTTGTCAGCTGTAACTATTGTTCACGGTCAAAGTACCTGATTTTAGCAGTTTCCTTTACAACTTCTGGAATGGCTGCTTCTAGATAACCAGTCTTGATAGAATTTGGGGAGATTATATATATGTGTGTGTGTGTGTGTCCATGTGTGTGTATATATCCATAGTTGGAATCAAGTGCTCTGGAAGGAGGGGGAACTCCAGTATGACATTTAAGAGGCACAGCATAAGCCTAACGCATGGGCTTTGTGACATCTGCTTTAGCTGTTGAGAACCATTTTCTTTACTTCATTTCCAGTTGTGACTCACATAGTCAAGGCTTCCAGGTAAATGACCTCTGAATAAGTGAGGTGCTGGTGTAAATAATAAATACAGCTTAATCTTATTTGAAAGCTCATTCATTTTTCAGTTGGAATTTAATCCTGCGCCAAATTGTTTTCTAAGGTAGAGCCTGTTGATTTCAGAGATGGTGGGGGTCTCCATGCTCCAGCCTACATGAGCTGTGCTGATTCACTTCGTTTTGCCACAGGAAGTTTATTCTTTTCATTTAAAGTTTGGATTTCTATTAAAATAAAACTCCACCTCCACCAAGAAAGGTAACATATTAATTCCCTCCAGTGAGTTCAGTGGAACGTTAAAGCATTTCCAGTCCTTTCTTGGGGGCACGTATTGATTAGTAGCCTGGGCTTATTACATGTCCTCCAGGATCTGATCTTGCCTGCCTGCCTTCTGGTCTCATCTCATGCCCTCAGAACTCCTTTCATTGGTGCCTCAACAACGCCCAGCTCTGTCCACTCAGGACCTCTGTCCTGCCATTCCCTCAGCTCCCAGCCCTCCTCTCCCTGGTTTTCCAAAGAGTTTAACTGCTGCCTCCTCACTGAGGCCTCCTCTGAACAACTTAAATTTTTTTCTTCTGTCCATATTATTCTCTCTTGCTGCATCTTGTTTTTCTCCATAGCTTTCACTACAACTTGGAATTATTTTTGTGTTGATTTGCTTTTTTTTTTTCCTGTCTCTTCTTTCATACTTTAAGGTCTCTGATGGCAAATGCTGTGTCTATTTAGAGACCATGACATCTCCAGCCACAGGTACGGAGGCTTTTTACACAGTTGGTGGAAGGAAGGAAGGATGAGGGCACTGGGTTTCTGAAGACTGAGGGAAGGGAGGTCACGTGGGGAGGAAAACAACAACAAATACAGAGAGAGAACTCACTCCAGGGATACAGTGGATGACAAAAGTCCTTCCGGGTCCAAAATATAAAAGGTAAATGAGGGAAGAGAGCTGGGTACGGGATGACAGAAGAGAACCTCCTCTCATTTGTGGTGGTGGGAGGACATCAGGGAATAGGGGTGGGAGGAATCTAATGACCTGGAGAAAGGATGACATGAGCTCCCTAGAAACAGTAGATGGAACTTAGGGCCATCCAGTATTTTCCATGAAGGAATAAGAGGCCAATATGGTCAGACCTTGATTTTTTTTCAAGAGTAGCTAGAAATCTATACCATTATGTGAATTCTTCTTATTTTAAAGCTGGAAACTAAATCAAAATTTTTAAAAACTTTGTAGGGGCCAATATTTAGTGGGCTTAATGTACATATCTTGGCTGCCATTTTGTGATCTGCAATCGCATAAAATCTCTATTCCCTTTGGAGGCAAAACCTCTTAAAAGTATATAGTGATAGATGATAACTCTGGGGAACCTATTCCCACCATTTGGAAACCTAAATGGTTTAACATTCAACTTTTCCAAGAATATCAAGACCATTGTTTGTGGTTATATCTTCCAAATCTACCTTGGTTTCAACACCTCTCTTTAATATGCCCAACTTATTTCATTCATTAATTCTTTCAAAGTTGGATGCCTACTCCTGTACCAGACACTAGAGATGAAATTGTAAGTAATATGGATGGATTCTTGCCCTCCATGAGCTTCTTTCTCACAAGGGACCTAGAGAGGTAGACAGAGCTTCTTAGTGCCCTCCTTGGTTTCTCCTTCTCCATCATTCCTTACACCAAATCAGTCTTCAGGTCTGATTGATTCTTGGGTCTCTCAAAGTTCTCCATTCCTCTCTGCTTCATACCATCAGTGCTGCTCTGGCCCAAGTCAACTACCAAAACAACATTTAATTCATCTCCCTCTTTCTCTCCTGTGGCCGTCGCCATGGTCTGCCCTCAACACAACAGCCAGAATGAGCCTCTTAACAATGAGTTGGCTTTGCCCCACCCGAGTCAGATGGGCAAAGGCAATATATGTAACCTAAACATTTGTACCCCTGTAATATGCTGAAATAAAAAAAATTGAAAAAAGAATATTCTGTTGGTCAAAAGTAGCAAAGAAAAAGCAACTGCCATATTGCAAAAATAAATATCCTAAATTTACTTCAGAATTTGCTGAATATAAAGTGAATAATATAAACAGTGACCAGTGATTCCTGGGGAGGAAAAGGGTTTACTTAGGAGAATGTTTATCTTTATTCCACCGATAATTTGATTAGCAGAATTTCTGGTTTCAGGTATAGAAAGGTGCTGAATAAATATTATGTTATGATAATGCATTCATTTAAATGAGGAATTTCTGTGTTTTAACAGGCTTATAATTATGTAAGCATGAGTATGATGTTGTGAAGTCATCCTTTAATAAATATTTTTATTTCAGAGAAATAATTCTCCAAAATTAAAAAAAAAATGAGTCGGATCATACCACCTCTCTATTCAAAACTCTCCAATAACTTCCCACATCACTCAAAGTAAAGCTCTTATAATGACCTACAAGGCCCTAGATCCAGTCACATTCCCTCCCCATCCCTCCTCATTCCCTCCTCATTCCCTCCTCATGTTCTGCCTCTCCTGCATTGCTCCAGCCACCCTGGCCCCTCAAACACACCAAGCACACTCCTACTTCAGGGCCTTTGTCCTTGCCCTTCTCTCTACCTGCCATGGTCTTCTTCCAGATGTCCACATGACTTGCTCCCTCACTTGCTTCAGGTCTCTGCTCATATTTCTCCCTACCCCTGGGGCCTACCTTGCTACAAAAGGTAGCAGCACCTCCTTCCCATGGATCTTATACTGCTTTGCTTTTCTCTATCATACTTGTCACTATCTTGCACACTACTGAGTTACTTATTTATTAACTTATTGTCTATCACCCTCCACTAGAATTTAAGCTCCAAGAAGACTAGGTCTTTATTTTATATACTTTGCATTCCCAGAATGCAAATAATGTCAGGATGGTACTTGACATTATAGGCACCTCTAATGTTAGCCCTGAAAGATGAGGAGATGTCAGGTTATAGTGGGATGGCGTGTATGTGTACCAGATGTGAGTGTGTGAATGTGTATTTGAGTATGTAAAGGTTTGGAGGCCAATAACAGCACGTTGGTGTTGATGATCTGAAATATATTTGGAATCTATGTGCATGGCTATAGCAAAAATGAATTAATTGGGACAGAAATAAACAATTTAATAAGAAGAATTTGTAGCTATAAAACACTGAGGTACTCACATTATTTCAAGGACATAGGGATGCTGGGCTGGTGTTACAAGATCTTCTGAATTTCAAGAGAAACTGGATTTTGAAAGATCAAAACAAACATAAATAGTAGATGTACCACTGACTGTTTTCAACCTCTGACATCAATGAGATATAAACTTTTAGCTCTCCCCAAGTTATCCTCTAACTGTGTTTGCTCTTTGATTTTTCATTTTCCTGTACCGAAATTCAGCACTTTTGACTTACGCAGTTTTTTTTTAAACTTAACAGGTGTGTTACTACCTGCACAATTGTGCATAAGTGAATCTCTGACTCTTTTCTCTTCCTATCTGAATTATGTTTTGTGTAAGGGATAGGATAAGCCATTGTCTCCGTGAACTCAGTATGGATTGTCACTGTTCTCCACTTGGAAGCCACCACTCTCACCATGGGAATTGTGTTGAGACATGCACCTGACCAGGGTCGCGTGGGCCCACAGCTGTAGTTTTACCCTGTGGGGTTTATAACTCATTTGTGCAGCTTGTAGTTGGGTTTTAAAACTTAATGCATTTTATCCTTCTTATGTTCCTGAATTTGCTTTGGATAGTTGATGAAGGATGACGCATATTTACATGAAAGGCAATTGTCAGGATTCATCTTGTTGTTTCCTGTTTTCAGGGGTTAAAGCTTGCTCAGTCTGTTGTCATCTAGAGAAGATGTTGGCAAACTATGGTGCAATGGCCAAATCTGTCCAGTCACCCGTTTTGTACAACCTGAGAGCTAAGAATGGTTATTATGTTTTTAAATAGTTGAAAGAAACACCAGAACAGTAATAATATCTTGTGGGACATGAAAATTGTATTAAATTCAAGTTTCAGTGTCCATAAATAAAAATTTGTTGGAATGCAGCCATACTCATTTGTTTATGTTTTGTCTATGGCTGCTTTTGCACTACCCTTGCAGAGTCGAGCAGTTGTAAAAGATACCGTATGGCCTACAAAGCATAAAATATTTGTTATCTGGCCCTCTACAGAAACTTAGATCTAGAGAATTAATTACTAGGCTTAGAGATTTCAGATCAATGAAATTAAAGGCTGGGAGAGAAGGATAAACACACAGTTGCCAACTTTTAATTTTTTGCCAAGACAAGACACTTAAACAATCTTGCTATCTGTCACGCCAGAATTTAATAAAAGAAAGAATATTATAGCACAAAGAAGTGATGTAATCTCAGAATAAAGGAGGATATTGTGCAGTTAAGAGCACAGGGCTTTAGTGCTAATCCTACCTGGTTGAGTCCAGGTTCCAGATATCTCCATGTGTGGAAAATGGGCCTCATAGTGTAATCCTTTTAATCTTTAATTTCCTTGTTTTAAACTTTTAAGGGATGTCCTGAGGATTTTCAGAATTTTTTTATTGCTGTTTCAATAAATTGGCAAGTTTCTAGGTTCCCCCATCTTTCCTCATCATTTTTATCCAGCTCACACGCTCAGATCTCACCCTAGTAAGAATGCCTACAACATGGGAATATGTGGCATTTTTTGGCATCTATTTCAGCATCTATTGCTTTTTATGATTCATCACCTTTATTTATGCATCCCAAATACCAAGTGAGTTTTAATGTCCTTGAAGGTGGTTTGAAGATACAGACAAAATTCATAAACTTTTTTCTCATTTTGGTGCCTAATATGATACCAAGAATAAAGTGAGTGCTCCTATACTGTATATCGTTAGTTGCCTTGACTGAGAAATATCTCGGGTCTCAACACTGTCCCTTCTGCTTTATCCATGGAAAATACTGAGGTTGAGAAATAGATAGAATCATCAGTCTTTTCTATTTACTATAAGTAAGTGTTTGCTCTCCAGGGTTGGTTAGGGTGGTCCATTCTTGGCAATGCAAACATGGCAGAAGGCCTCCTGGTGTTAAGGTTGAGGAGATTACAGGGTTTTTTTTTATATCATTTATTTCTCTTATGATTGCATAATGTAATATAGATCACAAATTGAGGAGCATTTTGCATACTAACCATGCGGTACAAAGTCAGGTAAGGTCCCTGTGAAAATGGAGCACTGGGTTAATAAAGCCTGTGATCCTCCAGAAATAATATCAGGAGAGGAAAATTAATGTGGTTGTTGAGATATATAATTTGCTGGCTTAGAAAAAAAATGGGCCATGATGGCTCTTTAAAAAAATTTAAGTAATTACAGGATTCAGCTGCTTAAGCTTTAATTCAGCAGAGGACCGGGGAGCCCTCAGAACTCCCATGGAGTTTTCTCTCTCCCTCTCTGCTGGAGCTCACCCTACAGAGTAATTAAGAGATAATTTCAGAGTAGCCACACATGTAGGCAATCAGACCCAATATAGAGAACACCTGCTTTTACTTCAATTCTGGCCTGCTTACTAATAGGGCATATTTGTCTTGGGACATTGTGTTTGCTTGTGTAATTGTGCATAGCACATTTTCAGATTTTACCACAGATGGATCCTGAAACCAGTTCTAAGTGAGCGTGTCCAGGTAAGCAGGACACAGAAAGCCTCTCTCATCTTCTGCACAAACAGACATAAGCAGAGGGGGGAGGCTTTGCCCTCCCTCCCGCCCACACCATGCCATGCAAACAGGAAGCAGTCCGTGAACAGCTTTGGTCTTTCCAGGCTTAGCAACCAGTTTTCTTTTGTTTGGTTAACAATTCTAGACCCATCCAGCCAAAAGGGGTGGGAAGTACACAGGTCAACAGCTAGACAATGAAAGTGCTGACAAGTAGCCCTGACGCCACAGAACTAGAAGAGGCTCCGATCCAGTGGAAGGATCCTCTTCAAGTGGTTGGAGTTTCAGTATCATGCATGTTAGCTGCACTTGGACAAGCATTTTTGTGACATAATCCAGGAGAAGAATGTCATGCGATTCACAAAAGAAGGGAACGAGCCACTTGAGGACGTGGGGAACATAGAGACAGAGAGAAGAACTGCAAGGAGAATTTGATTAGAGAAGAACTATTATAAAGTTCAAATCCAAAGAACCAGGTTAGAGTTAAAGGGGCGTTTTCTGTTTGTGTACGTCAATTGAAACCAAGTGAAGAACAGAAGCAATGGAATGGAAAAATTCATACTTGCATAAAGTAGCTGCATATTTATGGTAAAAGTATTTTCAGGCTTCAATTATCTCACATTTATCCTCAATTTTTACTTTGTTTGGGTTGAACAGAAGTCTATGAACATATTAACCGTATTCGTGATTTCTGTATTAAGCTATCTGTCTGTAAACATACTTTTTTTTACATAATAGCCTTATTGAGGCATAATTCAAATACTGTGAAGTTTGCTGTTTTAAAATGTATAATTCGATGAGTTAGTCACAGTGTGGTGCAACCGTGACCACGACCTAATTTTAGAACATTTCGTCACCCTTCCCCAAATACCCCATACCCATTAGCAGTCACTGTCCATGTCCCTGTCCTCCAGCCTGTAGCAGTACTAATCCACCTTCTGTCTAGAGACATTGTGCACATTTCATATAAATGGAATAATATCATATGTGGCCTTTTGTGTCTACCTGCTTTCACTTAGTGTAATGTTTTCAAGATTCCTCCATGCTGTAGCACATACCATTACTTCACCCCTTTTTATTGTGACTGAATAATGCTCCATTTAATGGATATCTTGTATTTTGTTTATCCATTCATCAGTCGATGGACATTTGAATTGTTTCCACTTTTTGGCTATTATGAATAAGGCTACTATGGATATTCACACACAGGGTTTTATGGAGACATATGTTTTCAGTTACCTTGAGTATATATGAGTGGAACTGTTGGATCATATGACAACCTTATGTTTAATTTTTTGAGTCATTTCCTAGAACTGTTTCCAAAGTGGCTGCACCTTTTTTCATTCCCACCACGAAGGTAGGAAGATTCTATTTCCTCCACATCCTCACCAACACTGGTTGCTGCCAATCTTTTTCATTACAGCCATCCTAGTGAAGTGGTTACATAGAATGATTCTGAGCAGACACTCAAGAATAAAAAAAAAGTGAAGTAAAATAGGCTTGGGTCTTTCATCTTGTTATACTATTTGATCCATATTATTTTAGGGTTGTAGACTAAATTAATTAAACGAAGAATATAAATTTTATCCTAATTTGGGAGTAGTTTTACCTTCTCCACCACCAGTCAGTGAATATCACTTAACATGGGTCATGTTTTAACACTGATTATAGGCATAATACATGACTTTGTGCTGATGTCCACCAAGAGATTAAATCTCAGCTTTAAGTTGATAAGCACCCATTTGCTGGAGCTTGACCAACACTGAATGTAACTGCTTCTTAACCAAACAGAGCAGCACAGGCAGACAGCCCTAGTAATAGCTGATTAGTCCTTTCCTAAAGGAGGTACAATGAAGCAGAATAGCATGAGGTCTTGAAAAAAGCCCTCACCTGGGAATCAAGGTATCTGGATTCCAGTTCTGTGAATAATCTTCACCCAACACAGTTCCCAGTGCTGACTTTTTCCAACCAGGTTTGATATGTCTGCTATTCACCCACCATAGTCTCCCTGTGCTTACCCTAACAGTACTCTGAAAAGGTTTTACATTGATGCTTTCTTAATTGATTGATTTGGTCCCAAGAATGTAAGCTCCATGAGGTCAGGGAACCATGTGTGTTTTGTCTACCTTCGTATCTTCAGCACTTTAGCCCAGCACTTGACATAAAGTAGCTCGTTGTTAAATATTGTGGAGATCTTGTACAATTTGCTAAATGAAAATTAGTATGGCAGGTTATCATTTATCTAAATAGTACTTACCCTCTACAAATAGGGATTATTCCACATAAATTATAAAATAGGCATATTAGTAGTATCTACCTCATCTTGTTATTATGAGGACTTTATTAAATATAAGTTAAGATACTTAAATTGGTGGCACACAGTAAATAATCAATAAATATTCACCATTATCATTATTTTGATTCTTATTCCCAGGTAGCAATGTCTTAATAAAAATTTTAAAAAGTCAAATGACAGTCTCCCTAACATACCTCCCAGACTAATAGCCTGATAATAGTAGGTCATTAAGTATGAAATGTCTGATTTTGAATCAAAAGTGTAGTTTATTATATCTCAAATAAGAAGCTGTACAATTAATCAAAGTATGTGCCTAAACTATCAAGACAGTTTTGCCATCTTAACGGTAACTTGCTTATGCCAGCAGCGAAGAAGCCTGGAGAATGAAAGGTGTTTTCCACAGCTTGTGGAGAATTGAATATTTTTCCTTGCAAGAAGTGGTCCAAAGCCTGAAAGAAGTGGTAGCAGTTGGTGCAAGATCTGGTGAATACAACGGATGACAGAGACTTTCCAAGTTCAACTTCTGTAGTTTGAGGAGCATTGTTTGTGCAACATGTGATCGAGTGTTCTCATCATTTCATCCAATTGGTTGCAGTAGACATCTGCTGTCATCGATAGACCAGGTTTCATGAAGTTGTAGTGGATACCAGCTGGTGTAATACCAGTACCAGATACCATTAGCTTTTTTGATAAATATTGGGTTTTGGACTGTGTTTCAGCACTTCATATTTATCCAACTATTGAGCAGAACACTGGAAATTATCAAAAAGTATCCATTTTTCAACACACGTAAAAATACAGTGTAGAAATCGTTCACCTTTTCGTCATGACAGCAAAGAAAGGCAAGGTTTGAGACTATTTCTCTTCTGACACTCGTTTAATTCATGTGGAACCCACCTATCCAGCTTCTTTATCTTGCCCGTTTGTTTCAAATGGTGCAATATTGTTGGAATAGTGATGTCAAACCTTGCTGCTAATTCACACGTAGGTTGAGATGGATTCACTTCCACTACAGCTTTCAGCTCATCGTTATCCACCTTGGTCTCAGGTCACCCATGTGGCTCATTTTCAAGATTAAACTCACCAGAATGGAACTTCTCAAACCATTGGCATACTATGTATTCATTAGCTGCATCCTTCCCAAACACTTTGTTGATATTTCAAGCTGTTTGAGCTGCATTGGTCCCATGACAGAACTTACATTCAAAAATAACACACATTTTTTACTTATCCATGGTTTTCCAAAAATTTCTCAAAAAAAAATTAAAAGATGATCAAAAGCCAAAATGTGAGCTTGAACGACGGAGGATTTATCTTCACAGTAAAAATAAAACGAGAAGTGTCAAAGTGAAATGTCAGAGATATCACCTGTGAAACTTAATAGTTAAGGAAGTCGGACATTTCATACTTAATAACCTAATATTTTTTGTTACCATGATAACCTCCACCTATGGTATTTATGAATATTTCATTGTGGAGCAGGTGTGTGATGTCCCATGTAAACATGTGTATATAAGAGCTTGATGACAATGGAAGTATCCAATTTTATTGATGGAGACAAAATTACGTTCGGTAACTGCTATTTTTCTCTAAATCATTTGTGATTTGAAACCCACCTTTGTCTCCCTCTTGTACATTGACGATGCACAGTGAAATCTTAAGCTTAGTTTAGAAAAGTTTCAGAAAAAGATTCATGTTCTTTTCAGTGAAATCAAATCCTGTGGGTTGGTTGCTTTTTTATTGAGAAAGGTCACCATCATGGAGCATCTCGAATTCCCAAAGTGACTCTGAGCACCTTGCTTCTTGAAGGAACTGTATCACAGGGAAGACACAGGTATTCTGGATTTCTAAGCTCTGAAACTCCAAACTTGATTTCCTAATCTTATCCTAGGTGTAAACATGACTTTAATCCCTGCTCTTCCTGCTCTTCTGAAAGTACTTTCTTTAAAATTGTAAACCTCCATTTACAGAAAATGGCTGTTTCATAGATTCGATCCATTGTGGCTGATACTAATTTGTGTTAAAGGACTAGATATATGGCTTTGTCAGTCATATTTGGATCAATGAGGCATAGATGATAGTACCGCAGTTAAACCCCACTGGTAGATGTCACTTCCCTCCACCTGTCTTTGTGTTTCTCCTTCTTCCCCCTCCTCCCCTACCTCCCTCTCTTCTCCTTTACCTTTCTTTTGCCATCTAAGATCATTTGATTTTCATTTCATCTCTGTCTCTTATTCTTTTTCTGAACTTGTTGGCTTTTTAATGTCTTTATTTTGACTTGAGGACATAGAAATTGATAAACTGAATCTTAAGAAAAAAGTAGAAAATGAGAAGAAAAATCTGGAGGAGGCTGTAGAAGAAAAGAAGATAATTTGTGATTGAGGAGGATAAAATGAAAGAGAGGACAGGCTACCAAAATAATTTGAGAAACATGTGTGATATATTTTCTGGGAAAACTAGGTCTAAATGTTTTTTATTTTTTCTTTTTTTATATATATATATAAAAGGTACCCCAGCTAAATATGAACTCCCTTTTACTGACATTGAAAAAGAACTACAGAAAATATTCTGCTAATAGAAACATGCTATGTGGCTTCTTAATAAACTTATCTTCTTTTCAAAATAGACAATTATAGGTAAACTGTTTTTCTGGGTTATTTCTCTCCCATTATTACTTAGGAGCTTTTTTGTTCAGCCAAAAATGACGGTATTTATTGTCTCTGGCATATTCAAATAGGGCTTCACATAAAGGGTAGTTATTTAACTGAATTCAAGAGCCAGGTCATAATTTAGTAAAAGTCCTAGGTTTTATATAGTTCATTCTTACATGGTAATGACAGTATGCTTGAGATTTTTCTCAGCTAATTCCACTCAGGTCAAGGAGCATTTAGCCAAAATACCACTGAGCAAGTCACATATTACATGGCTTTGAGCCATTTGCAGCCCAAACACTTACTACCCACAAATAAATCTTGGTTGGAATCACAGGAAGAGGGAACCATTTTTTAATTTCTTTTCTCAAATGACCCTTTTATTGTGAAACATAACAAAATAAAAATTGTCTATTCAAAAAAAGTGAATGTGTAACCTGATTTATATGCTAAACACCTGGGCAGTCATTACATATGTAAAAAAAAAAAAATACAACATTGTCAGCTATAAATTTATAATAATTTTGACATCCAATACAGCAAGTCCTCCCAACTTGTTCTTCAGAAGTGGCATAGTTCTTCTCCACCCTGTGTCGTTCCATTCAAATCTTATCATAGAAATGGATTTTCAAGTTCTAACAAAAATCCTTCTGGGATTTTGATTAGGATTGCCTTGGATTTATAGAGCAATAGGAGTAGAATTTACTTCTTTATAATATTGAGTCTTGTAATCCATGAACACAGTATATTTTTTATCAATTATTTGTTTAAGTTTTTTTCTCATAAAGTCCCATACTTATCTCTGTAGAAGTCTGGCATATCTTTTGGCAGATTTTTTTCTAAGTACTCGATGTTTTACAATGCTGTAAATTGCTCCTGTTATTTAAATTTGATTCTTTTTATATTTTTTCATTTAGAAATAAAATTGATTTTTGTATAATGTTTTTTTTTTATCCTGCAGACTCGCCCAGGTATCTTTTTAATTCTAGTAATGTAACTGTAGATTCTTTAGATTTCTTTATTGTGCAAAACTACACATCTGTAAATAATGATAATTCTGGCTGTTTTTCATCCTTATTCCTTTTCTTTTCTTGTCTTTTTTCCCTTGCCTTCCAGCACCCGCTAGGACTGCAGCACAATGTGAAATGAGAGTGCTGATGGCAGATATCCTGTCTTGAAAGGGAAACTTTCGATATTTCTTTTTGTTATTCACCAAATTCTTTATAAAATTTTTATTGATACAAAATAGAAGGCCAGGCGAGGTAGCTCACGCCTGTAATCCTAGCACTCTGGGAGGCCAAGGCGGGAGGATTACTCAAGGTCAGGAGTTTGAAACCAGCCTGAGCAAGAGAGAGACCCCCGTCTCTACTATAAATAGAAAGAAACTAATTGGCCAACTAATTTATATATAGAAAAAATTAGCTGGGCATGGTGGTGCATGCCTGTAGTCCCAGCTACTTGGGAAGCTGAGGCAGGAGGATTGCTCGACCCCAGGAGTTTGAGGTTGCTGTGAGCTAGGCTGATGCCACGGCACTCACTCTAGCCTGGGCAACAAAGTGAGACTCTGTCTCAAAAAAAATAAAATAAAAATTAAAAAAAAATAAAATAAATTGATGTACATATTTTCAGGGTATATGTAATAATTTAATGCATTCATATAATTTGGAGAGAACAAAGCAGTATAATTGGAATATCCTTGACCACAATATTTATTTTTTCTGCTTTCTGTATTTTTAACCACTCAGCACAATGTATGTTGTAAGTGTTTAGAGATACTCTTTGTCCAATTAAAAGTGTTCATCGTATCCTTAGTTTACAATGAGCTGCTATTTTTTAAATCATGTTGGATATTGAATTTCTCAAGATGTGGGTACTAAGGTGCTCATTATTACTGGATTTTTCTTATTTCTATACCTTTTTAGTGAATAGAGTTAGGATATAGTTAGGATATATAGGAACAGATACACTGATATATGTGTGCATAGATCCCTATCTATTTCTATATCCATCCTCTCTATGTACGTGTATCCGCAAGTTTATAACTGATATCTTCAATCTAATCCAACACCACAGGGTTCATTCCAGGCTTCTTCCTTCCCTTATTTGTGATTCTGTTCTCCAACAAGAGACACCTGGATCTCATTATCCACAGTGTAGTTGCTTGTTTTCTCAGTCACAGAGCACACATAAAGTAATTTTAGAATTTCTAGCACATAGCCCTTTGAAAAACAAATTCACTAACTAGAGTACTATGTTTGTATACAGTTCCGTTTGTCCTTAACCTTGGGGTTATTGTGAAAATATCATTTTGCAAAGTTGCTTAGGTTTGCTCTCCTCTTCCCCCAACCTCATCCCTTCAATGTGATTATATTGTTGATTTGTATTTCAGTCAGGTGCATTTGTTCCTGTTTGTATTCCATTTGGGGTTGCTTTCACGTCCTAGATGAATCAAATTTGTAAAATTCTAAAGCACAACAAAATTTTGAAATAAAATGAATGTGAAACATGACTATGGTTCAGAACTATATGAAACGGCACTGTCAGAGGAAGGCACTACTGATCATCCTGCCTGGTCTCAGTCCTTCATGCTTGTCACCCTACTCCCATTACCCTTTGTAGATAACCTATCTCATTGTTTTCTGTTTTATCCTTCCTGAGTTGTTTTTGTTTGGTTTGGTTTTGGGTTTTTTTTGCATAGATGAGCAGATAAATACATTGTGTTTTATGTCCCATCTTTCTTACAAGGTAGGTTACCATATATACTGTTTTGTACTTTTTAAAAATACTTAACGATATCCTGGAAACCACTATATCAATTCATAAATATCTTCCTCATTTGTTTTTGTTGTTGTTGTTGGTGGTGGTGGTGGTGGTGGTTTTTTTTTTTTAAATATTATGGGGGTACTAGTGTTAAGGTTACATATATTGCCCATGCTCCCCCTCCCCCTTGAGTCAGAGCTTCAAGTGTGTCTATCCCCCAAACATTGCACCTCTTACTCATTGTGTTTGTATATACCCATCCCCTCCTCCAACCTCCCACCTGCCCGACAACCAATAAATGTTATTCCTGTATGTCCACTTAGGTGTTGATCTGTTAATACCAATTTGCTGGTGAGTACATGTGGTACTTGTTTTTCCATTCTTGAGATACTTCACTTAGTAGAATGGGTTCCAACTGTATCCAGGAATATACAAGAGGTGCTATGTCACCTCAAAGTGATACAAGTAGATCTACCATTTGATCCAGCAATTCCACTACTGGGCATCTACCCAAAAGATCAAAAGTCACTTTACGAAAAAGACACATGCACTTGAATGTTTATAGCAGCACAGTTCACAATTGCAAAGCTCTGGAAACAACCCAAGTTTCCATCAATTCATAAGTAGATAAATAAAATGTGGTATATGTATACCGTGGAGTACTACTCATTTGTTTTTTTTTTTTTTTACTGCAGCATAGTACTCCATAGTTTACTTAACCACTCTCCCTTGTAGAGACTTAAAATATCTCCAATATTTTGAGATGCAAATAATACAATAATGAGTAACCTTTTGTATGGTTGGAGGTATAAACTTCTAGAAGTGGGATTGCCTGATCCGTAGGTAAATGCTCATATAGCTTTGCTAGAAATGTTCAAATTCTCCTAGAATAGTTGTACCAGTTTACATTGTACCAACAATGTAGGATACTATTTCCTTACACAGCCTTGCCAAAAGAGTATGTTGTCATACATTTTAACAGTTGAGTTGCTCATCTGATAGGTAAGAAATGTTATCTCAGTGTCTCAATTTTTATTTGTTTAATTGTTAGCGATTTTGAACATCTTTTTGTACTCTTAAGGGCTATTTTCATATTTCTGTGAACTGTCTCTCACATCTTTTCTCCATTTCCTATTGGTTTTTTTTTTCTAGCTCTTTATCCCTTAAGTTGTAAGAGTTCTTTGTACATTGGAAATGTTAGTTCTTGGCCTGTAATATATATTGAAAATATGTTCTCTTAATGTATCAGTTGTCTCTCGACTTTGATTATGGTGTGTTTTTGGTCACACACAAATATTTGTTGTTGTTATTACATTTATTAATCATTTCTTTTATTCCCTCTGGATTTTGAAACAGAAAGACTTCCCTTATAATGAGATTTAAATGAAAAATTGCCCATATTTTTACTCTAGTATTTGTATGGTTTTATTTTTTACATTTCAATCCCTAATCCTCTTAGAGTTCATTCTTGTGTATGAATCTAATTTTTTCCACATGGCTACCCAATTTTCTCAGTACCATTTATTTAAAAGACCATTCATCTAAATGCATTATAGTACCCTGGATTGGATCCTGAACATTAGTGTCCAAACCTCTCTGTCCTCTTGGTAATGCGTGGATAACATCTTTTAAAAAAATTATGGTGTGCCATTTAAATGATAGACCTATACACTATGGTAGGCTCTTAATAAATGCTAGTTTTCTTCCTATTAAATAATGACTACCTGTTGGCTTAGTATACCTAGATGAAACATGTATATATCTAGATCAGCAGTTCTCAAATAGTAATGTTTATAAAACATCAGCTGGGATGCTGGTTAAAATGTATTAATGGCCCTATCCTTAGGATATTCTGATTCAATTGAGTCTGGCTCAGCCCAGAAATCTGCACTATATGCAGACTCATATGTGATTTGGGGACCACAGCCCATGAACCATTGGCCTTAGGGGTGTGCCAATCCCATTCTAATGACTACAAACATGCAAAGATTATAACCCAGGTAGGGTCATAGATCACCACCTTCAAAAAACCGGGCCAGGTGCAGTGGCTCATGCCTGTAATCCTAGCACTCTGGGAGACTGAGGCGGGCAGATCGTTTGAGCTCAGAAGTTTGAGACCAACCTGAGCAAGTGTGAGACCCAGTCTCTACCAAAAATAGAAAAAATTAGCCGGGCATAGTGGTGCATGCCTGTAATCCCAGCTACTCAGGAAGCTGAGGCATAAGGATCCCTTGAGCCCAGGAGTTTGAGGTTACCATGAGCTAAGGCTGATGCCACGATACTCTAGCCTGGGCAACAGAGTGAGACTCTGTCTCAAGAAAAAAAAAAACTATTTTACTAAGTTACAGAGCAATATGTCTGTGATAAAATGCTCAAGATTTCAAAAGCAAAAGTGCAATTAGAGTTGATTCAGTTGATTTGAAAAGATAATTTTTGAGATAGATCTTAAAGAAAATTAGGAGTAAGGCTGTAAAAGGGGCAGTTTTGTTTGTGTTTAATGGCTCTCAGGAATGTTAATGTGCTACCCACACTAACACACCCTCCCCTAGGAACTGACAACACAGAGGAGAAAGGCAGAAAGATGCATACTTTTATTGGCCTTTCAAAGATATTTGGAACAGATAAAAGATAAAGAGGACCTCTTCTAGAATAGGTGTCCTTGACCCCCATTTAAACTAAAAATACTCTGTGCTTGACTTACACATGAACTTAAATTTTATGCCAGCAAATCTGTCCCCAAGCTACTGACTTCAATAAACAGATTGATGACTAAACACACATTTAGTGTTTAGAACCTATTACAGAAGAATACTGTCTCTATGTCTCTTGCTCCAATACTGAAATAGACAGCAGGTGACAAGGAGACCATAGCTATGATTCACTCACGAGTATTGTGTCTAAAAGTAATTTTTGTAGCAGCTCAACTACTGAGTGATTTCAAATTTCTAAATACATGGTAAAGCACATCAGCGTGATTAAATGCACTCCCACAAGAACAAGTGTTTGTTCTCAATATCATCATGTAGCTTGTACAACTCTAATTTGAGCACCTCGATGTTCAAAAACACCTGTCACAATACCTTGTACATGATTATGTTTTGTGTGGTGGGATGGCAAGTGGAAAGCTCAGGCTGTTGATTGAAAAGTAAAATATGAAGTGGCCTCGTCCCTCCAATAAGGATTTAACTGCCAAAGCATTGTTTTTTTTTTTCTATTGGCTGGGAATTTTTAAAGATCAGAGACTAATAGTTTGCATATTTGGAAAATTTGGTTTATTCCAGTTGGATCACTTCTCAGGTTGGTGACTTTGAGGAGTCAATTACAAACTGAGGTAAGAACTCCCCTTGTCTCTTGCCAATGGGGGAAATAGATTATATGATGTGCAAATTACACACATATATCTATACCTATATGCACATGGTTTACATCAGATACTGTTTTCTAGTTTGGGGATGACATGTGGTCTTTTGAAGGACATCCCTGTAAAGGAGCATACCACACATAATAGAAAGGGAGAAGAAGGAAAAGATATATGTATTTCATGTTTATAGAAAATTTTCCAAGTAAGATACATGCTTCAGGGACTTCAAAATTATTGTAAACATGCGGTGGATTAAAATGTAAAACATATTACTTCTTTTAATAAATCAATGTGATATCTACCTTGCTCTATTTCATCATATTTCAGACTTTCCCAGTGTGGTCCTCCTAGGCAGGACCCAACATCCCATGTTTACATACCCCACTCATTTCCTACTTGCTTGGGGAAAAATTAAGTGAAAACAAAGAAATAACACCAGATAAGAAAACACACAGAAAGAGTATTCTGATTTTAGAAATGGTAAAATGGATGATTTGTATTGAAACCACATAACACAGACATGTAAAGTCTAGTTGTCAGTTTCAGTCTGAAACGTCAGTTCTTGGCACACTCATGGCTGAAGAATGACCAGACACGCCAAGGTTAGGCAAGCATGAAAATGAGATTTATTGAGGAGAGAAAGATAGGATTATAGGGCAAAAGCAAGATATAGCTTTACAGAGCATGATACATACACCACAGATGATGATGAGACCATTGTCACAGCAAAGAGAGAGCAAAAGGAAGGGAGATACAAAAAGGGTTTGGCTATGGTCTACGTCTTGTTTTATAGTGCCTGGATAGGGACCTCCCTGTGGTTCAAATGTCATCATAGAACCACTTTGACTGGACAGTTGGGAGCTGCATGACCTTAGTCTTACTGCACATGTGGGTTCTAGGTCACTTTCCAGACTTTATGGTACCCATGCTGCTCGGCCTGTGGGCTAGAGAGTCCTCTGCATTCCTTTGCAGCTGGCCTTCCAAGTTCTGATTGGCAGATTATAGGGTATTCGTCCTCCCCTGGGTATGGAGAATTAGGGTGGGGCAGGACCAAGATGGGGGCAACAGCACCCACTTTCATCCCTAGGAGACCCGGAACTCCTCACTATCTAACTAACATAGCCATTACAGAAATTATAGAATTATGGGCCAAAAATATTGTTGATGTACATATGCATCACCATGCACTATAGCAGAAACCACACTAACAGAATAACAGATATGATGAATAAACAGATAATGATGTAGCTAAAACAATAATATATTAGGATGGAAAGACAAGAAGAACAGCATCTGAAAATCACATCTATTTTAAGACACCATTGGTGCTGTATCAAAACCAGATTTCTGGCATTCGAGTTATGTATATGCATGAAATATTTTAACTCTACCACATTACACAGCACTGTGTATCATCTGGTCTTCATAGTAGAATAGGAAGTTTAAGTCCTCAGTGTGCTTGGTCAATGTGCTAATTTATTTTATGAATATCATGTATGAGTAACTCTAACAACTCACCCATTGACATAGTTGTAAATACCCTTAGGTCCTATGTGAAAATAAAAGTTTATAGATTTGCATATCCCTTACCAGACTTGCTTTTTAAGAGAGGTGTGAGATGTATTAATAGCCTACTTAGGGCCTCTGAGCTTGCTTTAAGAGTCATTAGTCTACATTGCCAAAGGGAAAGTGCCTAATTGTTTTAAAAAGTACTGTAGCTGTAAATCTAATGTATGCAGATGTTGCGAATTGTTTGACTGGATAGTTTCACATTGTCAAGAGCTTAGTGAGATTCAGTGCTCAGAGAAACCAATTAAACTGACCTTAGGGCCTCTTCTCACAAAGATGCATTCCAAAGTTGAGAAGAACTTTGAGGTCCTGGAGGCGGGACATTTCCTTATAATAGTTACAATAGCTCTGCAACCAGGTTAGACATAGACTTGGAGATTTTTATAATTGTGTTAAGACCTGAGGGTGACAGTAGCTGTAAGTGACTTGACTAACGTCACAAACCAGATTGAAGGCAGGTCAGATGTGCATAGGGCTGTAATTTTCAAACATTGCATCAATAACTTTCAGAGTTATACCTCAGGTGTCAGCTGACTGAGGATAAGACATTTACTGGAATATTTACCAGAGAATTCACACTGAAGCGATAGCTCATCTTATACCTACATGTCTCCCTGAGATTACTATAATACCCCTGGATTTCCTCAGCCTCAAGCCAAATTGCATTCCATTTCATCTTTTCACAATTAAATCACAATGAAAAAATTAATTTTTCTTGAACTAGCCAAAAAATTACTACAGGGATGATCAGAGTAAGTAGTATAACATAAATTGAGATGCCTGGTATTTTGGTATAAAAATGCCTGCTATTCACAGACTGAAGAATTTAGGGTTGTCACGGACACTGAAAACTTCCTTAATCTGAAAAACTGATATGCTGCACAGCATCTGTTTCCAGCCCATTCCTGACACTTACCAAATTTTAGAGCCCATTTGAGATGAAAGGAACACCTTAAGTGATACACATAAAATTATTCATGACATTGGTCTTATTTCAAACAAAAAGAAGATCTCAATTATCTGGTCTTTTGCCTATTCTATTATCTTTTAATGAATAAGAAGTTATCTTTTCAGATGAAGTGTGTGTGTGTGTGTGTGTGTGTGTGTGATTTGCATCTGCATAGTAGACTGGATAAGCCTTTGTATCTAGCTTACAATTTTTTCTACTATTTCTCGGACATGCAGCTAAAGATACATTTAATTCCATGCCAGCCTTACCTGGATAACCACCCACAGCTATTATTTGTAAGTTATCTACGACACCTCCCAACCTCTAGCTTTTACTCTGTAATGGAAAATGAAATTGTTTGCTTCACTGCTGTATACTCTGAATTCCTCGACGTTCTGATTCAGGCAGGAAGATTTGCTTGACTCTTTGCCTGACCTTTAGCAGTATTTGGTGTGGCAATGAAACAGTCAGTCTCTCTTCTCAAACTGGGGTCTACCACTCCTGTGCTATTTTAACATCAAAATAAGGAAGAGCTGTCAGCAGATGTGAGTTGTGGATACGCGCTCCAAAGAAAAGATACATGCAATTGTCGAACTGCCTAAAAATTCGATGCTATGACTAGATCTGATCTGGAAGGATAGCAAATATACAGTGAGCTGCCTCAATTCCTCCCTCCCACATGTATAGAAGACATCTTTCATCCATCACAGCGCTCTTTGTAGTGACAGCTCTATGGCAGCAGAGATTGTTTTACTGATTGATTGGCTAATTGATTTTGCTCCTTTGTGTATTGATATATTCCCAGGATTCAGATGTCAAAGGAAAAAGAAGCCAAACTCTGTAACATAATTTAAAGGTTTATTCTTAGCCAAATTTGAGGACCATGGCCCAGAGCCACACCCAAGAAGCCTTGAGCAAATGGACTCCCAGTGGTTACAGTTTGATTTTATACATTTCAGGGAGACAGGAGAAGGGAAGAAGGCACAGGTGAATGGAGGCTGATTGTACATCAGGAACCAACAGTGTCCTGAAGGCCCCACCTTCTAGACTTCTAATTACAGCTCATTGGCTAGGAATGAGTCTCATGGCCATTCAGATTTTCAGAGAGACTTAGGAGGTGAGTATTACTGACTTGGAACATGGCCAGTGTGTACAAAATCGGAGTTCTGCTAGTAAAGCAGAAGACAAGAGGGGATTTAGGTAGGCAAATGGCAGATTCTGCTACAGAAACGGTCCCAATGATAGTGATGCCCAAACAGACTCAGAGGATGTGTAGTGCAGAGAGCTGCGAGTACAGATCCCAGTACAGAGAGCTGTGAGCGGTTTATCAGACAGCGAGGTAAGTATTTAGAAAGATCTGGGCAGGGCGCGGTGGCTCATGCCTGTAATCCTAGCACTCTGGGAGGCCGAGGCGGGCGGATTGCTTGAGGTCAGGAGTTCGAGACCAGCCTGAGCAAGAGTGAGACCCCCGTCTCTACTATAAATAGAAAGAAATTAATTGGCCAACTAATATACATAGAAAAAATTAGCCGGGCGTGGTGGCGCATGCCTGTAGTCCCAGCTACTTGGGAGGCTGAGGCAGCAGGATTGCTTGAGCCCAGGAGTTTGAGGTTGCTGTGAGCTAGGCTGACGCCATGGCATTCACTCTAGCCTGGGCAACAGAGTGAGACTCTGTCTCAAAAAAAAAAAAAAGAAAAAAAGATCTGGAGTAACAAAGAGCCAGGTAAGAGGAGTTGAAAGACTTTCGATAGGCTGAATTGCAGTGGGAGGTGGGAAGTCACACTAAGAGGCGCAGCTGGGGGAGAAAGTAAGGATTAAGTCATAAAAAGGCAGAGAAGCAATATGTATCAGCCAGGGCTTCTAGGTACAATTAGAAACAATCTCTGGCTGTTTTAAACAGAAAATGAAAGCATTAAAATGCTCTTGGGCAGCTCTCAGAATTTTTTAGAACTAAAGAACCGCAGAGAGCTTCACTACCAGGAGCAAGGTCGAGATTATGGCACAGAACTGATGCAGTGCTTGTGAAGCAAAATAATCATAATCAATAAATAGATACAATTAAAAAAGAAAAACTGATACGATGAGGCTGCCACTGCCACCGAGGCTGAGCACTGGACCCCCCGGCACCATCTATGGGACACCAGTACGGCCACTAAGCGCTGCCTCTGTGGGCCCTGGGACTCCCCCATCTTCCACAGCAGCTTGTGTGACCTCCCGGTTCAAAGTCCGAGCAAGAGTGTCTGATGGGTGGGGCCTAAATTATATAGCTGCCAAGAAGTCTGCATGTTTGTCATTTTCCGACTCAAAAGGTGGCTCTTCTTCTCACCGAGAAGCTCCTCCCTCCAAACATAGGAAGGGGCTTCGGATGCTGGGCATCCAGAGAAGACGACCATGGGCGGGTTTATTCTGAGGGCAGTGGGGTGTCAAGGAGGAACTTTAAGTACAGAAGTGACCAGGAAAGATCTGCATTTTAGATGGATCCCTCTGGCTGAAAGGTAAACAATGGATATCTAGGAGGAAAGCGGCACAGCCAGGGGACTCTACAAAATACCATCTTGCATTTCTCTAGGGTCTTGTTTCCAGGGGAGGCCTTTGAATAAGGAGATGATGTCAAGTCAGCATTGAGACCATGAACTATAATAGGTCTTTTGGATTGCTCCAGACTGCCTTGTGGAATGAGACAAACAACTATGATATTTTGCCTTTCTGTGCCTGATTTAAATAATAATAATAATAATGAGTAAAACTGTGTTGCAGGGTGAGAAGAAGGTGAGAAGACTCTTTGGCTGGTGTTACTGGGCCCCAAACAGAAGGCATAAAATCCCTGCAGCCGCTCAGCCGGTCGTGCACCCCCACCCACCCCTGCCCCAGCGTGAGGATGGGTGCAAGCCGGCCAGTGAGGGTCCTCTCAGGGTGGCCCCTCGTCCCAGTCTGGGGACAAATGAAGCGCTGGGACTGAGCAGCTGGGGATACAACCAGGAATGATGCCTCCCTGTCTTCACCTCCCATGGTAGCATCTTCATCTAAAATGAATTAATAAGGATTTATTACCATGGTACTTTCCTCCCTCAGCACCAGAAGAACTGAAGTCTCTAAATCCCACTAAGATTAAGGCCCGGCTCTGGTTTCAAAGAGACATAAATAATGAAAATCTCTGAATAGTCTCCTTTCCATCTTGCAGCAAGCCATGAGAAAGTAACCTGGATATTGACTTTTTAGCGGCTTTCAGGCCTAGCAGCTTTTCCTGTCAAATAGTACAGTAATAAAATACTGCCAACCAGGCCAAATGGGTGCTCCAGTGTGGGTGGGTGGAGGAGCCCCCATATTAAAGGTTCGCAGCAGTGTCGGGTCACCCTACTGAGCACACGGGTGACTTTGACGAATTCACTCAGCCCGTGGATGACAAGCGTGGGGCCTGCAAGTTCCCCCACCCTTCAGTGAAGGGACTTGGACTGGCAAATGTTTGGGGGTATAATAAGAGGCTCCTGCAAAAGAAACTGAGAAATGAGGGACCTATAGCTGGGACTACCGTTCCAAGAGTAAGTGGCAGCTCACCTTCTAGAATGGCCAGACCGATCTAGTTGCAGTTCGGTAACCAGTGTGGGGAGAGAGTAGAGCAGCCACAGCACAGAAGAAAGAAGTGGGGACCCAGTGGACAGTCAGTGGATCCAAGACTCCAGTTGCCCTGCCATAGGGACAGAGTTAGTTTCCCCTCGTATACCAGGACTCCATTGCTCCGTCTTGGGCAGGAAAAGCGTCATCCAAAAGCAGCCACTTAGGTCCTTCCTTACTAGCCATTGAACATTATGAAAAAAGACAGTTTAAACTGGAGGAAACTAAAATGCTATTGACTGGAACATTTTTTTCCCTGCTGGTAGGGACCTCGTAAAATTAGTTCAGCCATATAAAAAATAAAGAAGCTGATGTTTTGGTGCGCACTTGAGGTTAGAATCAGTAAATTTAAGCTACAACTACATTTCGCATTGAAACTTATTTTTATCATTTTTGTATATCTTTCTGCTTATTTTTTGGAGGGTGCCAATTTATTCTCCCCATGTTTGTGCTTGTTTGCGTGACTTTATTATGTCTTCATAACATTAACTTAATAAAGTGTCACAGTCATACGATGCCAAGTTCACCACTTATCTACCCTCCCAGCAACACTTCTAAGGTGATGCTAGGAATTATCTAGGAAAATATTTAGCCAGCATCATGGTCAGGGATTCCTTAAAATGCTAGGACAGAATAGCACCACTCTGTGCTTCCTTGTTTCTCTTTTTTTTTTTTTTTTTTTTGTAGCCAAACACATGAAGCATTTTCAATGTAAACTCCAAGGAAAGTTATAAACAAGTTTAAAAAACATCCACTTCCTTGGCTAGCCCATTCTCTACACTTAGAAAGAGTAGCCATATGAGTACCCCTTGCGACAGTCCTCACACTCTTGGCAAAGTATTTTGGCTTCTAATAGCCAGGAAGATAATTATGAAATGTTAGGCTTTTCCCTTCTGTCATTCTCTCAAACACACACATGCATACACACACTCTAACACATCCTCCTGCATATACACTTCACAGTTGTCTCAATAGGAGTTGACAGCTCTTGTCTTGATGTAGCAGGAAACACTTTCAACACCAGTCGTGACGTGGATGCCTCAAAAAATAGAGCCCTATTCTCAGGGCCTTTTTAATCAAGTCCAGAGATCTCAGCTAGATATCAATTCTTTATTTCAGATTTGTTGATCTATTAATAGGAACTGGCTGGTAGACTAATATGAAAAAAAACCCCACAAATTTTCACTGTCTTAGCAAACCAAAAGACTACTTTTAATGTTTCATAAGGCAAAGCTAAACCAAACCTGCTGATAATTTGTAGGACTTTGATCTAGGTAGGAGGTTTATACCAGTTTAATGAAATTACATCAGGCAGTATATAGAGAGATACACCTGCAGAGAGAAAGAGAGGTAAAATAGAGATACATGCACCTACACACGCAATTAAGGGGTCTCTGGCTTCTCCTGTGTGTTTGTGTGGCCCACTTATTTCTTCTTTTTACTTTCGTAATTGATCCATCAAATTTGGTTAACTAGTGCCTTTGTTAAGCTTTCTTGCAAAATAGTTACTTCTCTGGGCTAATTCAGCAACCACCTTCAGGATTTGCTTTCACAGACATTATTATTAGCAATTACTCTCACAATAGTCACCATTGTATTTTGACCCATAGCGCTTCAACAATAATGGTATCCAGTGCTCCCAAGTCAGCAGTACAAGCTATTTATGCTCTCAGTGTGACTTCTGGGATATTTTAAGAGATCTTAACGCAAAAATCTGCATTTCCTTTTTTCTCTAGTCATCATCATCCCATCATTTCTTCTGCAGGTGGGCATATTTATTTTCTCTCGCCAATTTGACTCAATTATCCAGGTTGCCAGTGCCAGGTTGGAACATATAATCAAGAGTTCTCAAAGGAAGATTAAGAGGATCAGAGAGGATCAGAGAGTGGGAGGGTAGACAGGCTTGTTGATTTTCCTCATCAAGCAAAACTCTGCAAGAAGATACCTTCTAATCCCGAGGCTGGGAGATGATAACTAGGCCAGAAGGCAGTGACACAAAAACTCATGCTACCCAGAGACACAAATCAAATGTTCAAATACCTGTTTTCATGCCTCCAATTCACACTGCTAATTTAAGCATTTCCTTTTAAGAAGAGATATAAGTATATTTTCCAGATAATTGATTACTTAAGGCAGTCAAATATCTTGCTCTTCTTCTTAATACGGTGAGATCATTAACATTTTATAAAAGTTCACCATTTTTATGATTTATTGCAATTTGTTTTGTCAAAACCAATCGTTAATCCCCCCTCAAGCTTTTATCTCTAAATACGTGAGTATATTATCGGTCCTAAGAAAATCCCAATGGGAACTAACAGTATCTGCAAGTAATAAAAATATTATTTAATTCTTGCTGTGAAAAACTAATAGAATTAAAAACAAGTACATTTTATGCCTCATTTTATCTCACATCAAATGTGTCTTATATACTCCACATCTGTTAAAAAGATGCATATTTGACCCAAAATACACATTGGCCAAATTATAGGGTTTAGATGGAAAGTGAATATTGTCCAATTATTTGTTTGCAGCATTCTTATCACACTCTGTTCTTGGTTTTCTGTGCTACCACTTCTCTGGCAGGTTAACAGTCCGTACTACTGGTCAAACTAAAGTCCCACACTCCTGATCTTCTTTGTTGAAGCTGGTTTTTTATTGGCTGTGGATGGAGAAAGTGATTGGTATATCTATACACAGTCTTAAGAAACCACATTAAAATGAATTGACATAAAGTAGAAAGAATTGTCTCTTGTTTCCAGCATCTTAACTTTTTTACCAGTATTTATCTGATGAGAAGGTACTCACTCAGTGCTTACCACATGTCATGAGCATGACAGGAGACAATGAAGTGTAGAAAGGCTCTGCACCCTTCAGAAACCATTAAATGAGTACTAACTTTAAAGTTCAAAGCCCAGCTTAGCCACTGCATATCTGTATAATTACAGACTGGCCTCAGTTTCTTCCCTATTAAATAGGAAACATAATGACTATTTCACAGGATTGCTGGTGGACTCAATTGAACACATGAAGTGGTGCAGAAGGTACAACTGGTGACAGTAATAAAGAAGGAGAGAAAGGAAATAAGGCATAATTGGTTGCAACCAGGGAGCAGAACCACAGCGGAAATTGAAGTAGAAAGGGAGGAGTCACAGGAAGCAGTATAGCACTGGCAGAGCCCAAATCAGGGCTGGAGGAGAGGGTGTTTGGAAGTCTACATGCTGACCTCTGCCCAGTGCAATCTGTTCCCAGGTGACTTGGGGACTCATCTCTGTAGTCCATCGAAAGCTCAAAGATCAATTTGACACAAGAAGTCATATCACCAGTTGCCACTTCTGGATTTGACTATCCATTTACTTAAATTAATGGACAAGCAACTTAGCAACACCAGTTCAACAGAGCTCCTTGAAAGTAGAAGTGTGCGTAGTGGGGAAATTTGGGGAAAAGTTTAGCCTTTGAAATGTATTCAATCATTTAAAAAATGCTTAGTGAGTAACTACCATTTGCCAGGCACTCTCTTAAAGCATAGATATGCCTCCTGCCTCTACAGGCTGTACAGTCTATGGAAGGGGAGGGGAGTTAAACAATACATCATGAGAGGTAAAATATAGCTGAAGCCTGCAGGCGAGTAACAGTTTAGCAGGCAAAGGAGGAAGGCAAGAGCACTCCAGGCAGCAGGAGGAGCACATGCCAATCAATCCTCCAAACTGAGGGAAAGCAGAGCTCTTTGGAAGAACTGCAGGGAGGGAGATTCTGGGTTTATCAAGAAAAAAGGCTGGAGAACTGAGAAGATACCAGAGCAAGTAGGATATTTTAAGTCATATTATAGAGTTTGCATTTTACCCTAAGAGATTTGGAAGGACATTAATGGTTTTAGTGGGGGGAAAATACGTGATCAAATTTATAGTAAAGAAAGATGGTTCTGTCTGTAGAGTAGAGCATGAGGTGCAGAGAATCAAGCCAGGTAGAACCATTAGGAAGTTGTTGAGGGAGTCCAGGCATGGAAATTTGATGACCTAAACTGTAAGTAGTGTAATGGAAATGGGCAGAAAGGAATTGAATAGAGAAATTAAGTACTATATAGAGGAGTTCAGGGGAGTCATAGTAATCTGTTTTGAATTACGATGGATATGAAACATAGGGAAAGTGTTTTGAATTGTTGGAGTTGGGAGAGAAAGAGGATGAATTCAATTCTGGACAGGTTGACTTTTTGGTGCTGGCAATATATTGAAGGAGATATGTCTTGTAGGCCATGGTCTCTATGGGTCTGGGACTCCAATGAATAGAGAACTGAAGATAGAGAAAGAGAAATTATTAACATTTAATAGAGATTGAAGTGATGGAGATGAATGAGAGCAGCCAGAAAAAGTGAGAAGATAGCCCAGAAAAGAGCTCTGAGCAACAATTACATGTAAGACACAAGCAAAGAACAAGAATTCCATGAAGAAGACAAAGAGGGAGTGATTAAAGAGATAGAAAGAAAACCAGATATTGTGGTGCTGCAGAAACCAAGAGAAGGTGGTACCTTAGGAAGGACAGGTGGTCTACCCTGTCAAGTTCCAGGGAGAAGGAATCACTGAAAGCAGTTTCAGTGAAATGGAACAGGCAAAACCAGATGAGGGAGAGAACAAATTAGAGAGGATAGTGAGCAAATGGAGATACTGAGAAGAACTCAAGTATTTTCGCCATGAAGGGGAAGAAAGAATTAGAGCAGTAGTTAGAGACCGTCAAATTTTAGACCACAGATAGCCACCCAAAGATCAGGATTGTCACTGAAGCTGAAGTCATTGGAGCTAAACATAACTTGCATAGTCTTCTCAGGAGGGAGGCCTATAGCTAAATTGGCATGTGGAGAGAGAAGCTCTCAATCAGGATAAAGAAAGGGAACATGTATAGAAGAAGCAGTGAATGGATGTTGGGACCATTCTTACCATTTCTATAACAAACAGAAAAAGGCAAATAGACTTACATTTTAATTAGCATGCTCTCTCCCCAACCCTGTCACCCCCTCAACTCTCCCTTGCTCCCTCCTCCCATGTATTTCAGACTAGACTCTCTAGTCTAGCAAGGAAGGATCTCCTCATCAGAAAAAATAATCGCTAACAGTCACTAACTACAGCTGTGTCCTGTACTCATCCAGTCTTGATGTCCTTTTCTTGTTTGTCCTATTCTGCACAGTTGCTTCTGTCTTTGCTTAATCACATTTATTGTGGTTAAGCTATTATACAAAAAAATATCCATGTGACAGGTAGTCTAATTGAGATAAGAGCCTTCTTTTAGACCCTTTAAAAGCAGTTTTGATAATATTTTCTAGCATTTTAAATAAATACGGTTATATCTAATTTGTAACACAAGAAAGCCAGTTTTAAAATTCATTATTGCCCACTCAGTCTAAGAAGCAGGTTGAGTTGAGTCATCTGTGGAGCTGGATTGCTGCTTGCTTGTAGTCCAATAAAAAACAGATGTATCCTAAGTGCGAATGTTTGTATTCATTTACAAAGCAGCAATATTTCAGTCTAGTCATAACCATAACACTCCAGGAACAGTCTTTAACATTCTCTCTCTCCCTTAGAACAAAGCATCTTTCCTCATGAGGAAATCTGTGTAAGACACTTGGTTTCAAATGAATTCAAACAACTTTCTCATCAGGAGAATACATGAAAAGGTAAATAAATGGAAAAAAAACACTTTTGAAAACCTCCAATGAAGACGTGTATCTTATGAAAGTCACAGAAAGGATTTAGGTTGGTGGCATTAAATGACTGATGGCAAGATCCTATTGATTAAAAATTGCCTAGTCATGTCTGAAGGGGAAGTAATAACATATTATACCAATAAAAAGTAATAATCGCAATCACCGTGGATCTATAAAACGTTATTAAATATCCCTTGACAACTCTGAAAAAAAAAAACTCTAAGTAATTATCATGCCTCATTTTAAATTAAAACCTGGCCCTGGTGCCCCATGTCAGTCTCACGTAGGCATGGTAATGAAGGGGACTTATGATGCCTTTGTGTATATTGCTGCAGAGTTAGCTGGCTGGCCACCCTTATGATATAATCTCTTTCTGCTGCAATTTAATTAAAACAGTGAAGGATCTGACCTTTGCTGGAGATTTTCTCATCCATAGCACTAAAAATATCCCCTGGAAGCAATCTGTCAATATGATCTTTCAAACACAAGCCTGCCGGTACTGGAGAAGAAGAGAAAGGAAATGAGAAACACCAGCAACCAGAAGGGCTACCATAGGGTAGCACATGCTTTGTTGTCATAAAACCAGAGTCATGGGGCTGCCTATAAGGAGGATAAAAAATTAAGTTAAGCTGCCTAACTACATGTAGAAATGAATGAAAATCCCCCACCTAGTGCCCAACATATATTTAATAATAAAGGTACAATCAATGAGAATTGCCTCCCATTCCCCCACCCTTCTTCCAGAAATTATCCTTGTGTATATTTTGGTTGGATGACACTTAGAGGCTTCAATGCCTTGATTTGTGGACATCCTTGTCCCCAGAATCCCCAGAATTCTGTAGCAAGATATTTTGTAATAAAAAAACAGCCCTTCTTTATTGATGATGACAGGACTTTACTGCCAACTTTGTTCTGATGATTGAGATGTTCCTGTCTGGTCATGGGACAAGTGCCATTTATTTTTATAGCTGTAGTGTGAAAGGAAAGATCCTTTTTTTTTTTTTACAGTGTGAATGTGAACCTTTAATCTGAACTACAGTGTGACAGATGAGGAATGGAAGTACTAAAGAGAAGTTGGGTATAGCACAAGGAGAAATGGAGCCCATGATGGGGAAGAAGTCCTGCTAATCATGCCAATCATTTAATAGGGAATGGTTAAAAGGCCTGGAGTTGAGGTCAGACTCACCTGGGGTCAACTCCTTCACCACTTCCTAGTTACCGTTACTTAGGAAATCCAGCAATCACTTCTGAGCCCCTGGATCAGCCTATGAAATTGAATAGTATTATTGATTTTGCAAACTTGACAGGATAATAGGGACAAATTTAGTATATCACCTGACATTAGATTAGCTGGTATATTATTTTATGTTTAACACATCGACTCCACACTAGAAAAAAACATTTTCCCTGGGGCCACAGTGTTTTATTAAAACAAAACAATCCTTTTTAATTTGTTATTTTTTATTGTTTTCTCTGTGTGAGTTATATGCAATGCTATCCATGTTTTTAGAATTAAATCGTCAATATTAATTGTAACAATAAAAACATCAACAAGTAAGATTTTCACAAACCAGCTGCAGGATTTGCTTCACAAGGCCCTGGGCTCAAAACTAGCATGAGTTAAATACAACTCACATAGAAATTAATGTGTTAATAGTAAATAGAAGCTACTATCGACAGTAAGGAACATAAAAAACAGCACTGAAGAAACTGTGGGTCAAGTTAAGAAGCCACACATCTCCACTGAAAGGTAAACTTAAGTTAGAGTCTACGAACCTAAGGCATGGGCAAAGGCTAAAAAACTGTGTTTTGTCCATCCTTTTATCCAGAGCTGACTTCAAAATCTTTACCAACCAGTGTGGAACAAACATGAACAAATAAAAGTGGGTGCTGACCACAGACAAGTGAAATGGTTGCAACAGTGTATCTTGGCTGAGTATCAGCGCTTCCCTGCTCCATAATACTAAGCATTGCACTTGGTACATGACAAGTTCTTGGTTGGTATTTATCAAATTGGATTCACACTGTATTAACGTGATCATCTCACAAAAGGGAGATTAATTAGGAAAAAAAACAAAGAACATTGACTTAGCAATGATCAATTTGAGGATTTATAAAAAAAATTATTCTGACTTTTTTTCCATGGAGGGTTTTCAGGTTTTGTGGGGGACCTTGGGTGTGTGTCATCTAAAGTAAATCTGATCTTCCCTTATTTTTCTTTTAATAAAATAACAGTTTGGAAACTTTAAGTGATAAACTAACTTTTATTTATTGATTATTAAAGTCCATTTGTATCTTGATTCATTCCAAAAGGATATGAAAAAGCTATGTCTTTATTTACAGTTTACAGGAGTCTTTACTGGGATTCTTAGGACAACCCTTCAAAAATTAGAAGATGAGTTCAGAGAGGCTAAATGACTTGCCAAAATCAGACAACTAGTAAAAGTTCAGAGTCAAGACTCACACTCAAATCATATAGTTTCAAGTTCAGTGCTATGTTTCTCTACACCATGCAGCCTCTTGGGTGCCTATATGAACCCTGTGCTATGCTTTGCTTGGAACAGATCCTTTCTAACAATTAATTCTCCTTGGTTGGGTACAGTGGCTCACACCTGTAATCCTAGCACTCTTGGAGGTCAAGGCAGGAGGATCATTTGAGCTCAGGAGTTTGAGACCAGCTGGGGCAAGAGCAAGACCCCATTTCTACTAAAATTAGAAGGAAATTAGCTGGACAACTAAAAATATATAGAAAAAATTATCTGGGCATGGTGGCACATGTCTGTAGTCCCAGCTACTAGGAGGCTGAGGCAGAAGGATTGCTTGAGCCCAGGAGTTTAAGGTTGCCGTGAGCTAAGGCTGATGCCATGGTACTCTAGGCTGGGCAACAGAATGAGACTCTGTCTCAAAAATAAATAAATAAATAAATCTCCTTAGTTCTGCTTCTATCTTCTTGGCTTCTAAACTTCAGGACCTAGGACAGCGTCTGTGTCACCATATGCTTAATAAACCAGTAGGTATGATTGTGTGATTTTGAGGACTCCTGTCAGTTTTTTTACATTACCACAACTCTTTGGTTCTGATAAGAAGATTAAATTCCTCTGAGCCTACTTCTCTATTATGCCTGTGGTTGCCATTACCAATGGCTATGCCTAACATTATGACTAAGTTTCCTCAACACATTCTAGTTGTCACTCATAAGCACACTTTCAGCCCAGCTAATGATTTCATAGGAATAGATTGGAATTGTCAGAAAAGTAAAAGCCAACACAATTTTAATTGTGGTTAAACACATATACTTTGACTTTCTACATCTGTTTTTAACTCAAGTACAAACTTTAATAATTATACTCAGCAGAAGCATCTGGAAGATGTGTTGATATTAGTTGGCAGCAGACACCAGATGGGTTAGTCACTCTGGAACAGATGGTAAATTGATATTAATTAATTATAAGTCTGGACTTTTCCACCATTCATGATTCTCAGTTTAAATGGATAAGTTTACAATTTGGGGTTTATCTTAGATTTCTAATTTCCTCTTTATAACTTATGTGAGGTTTTTAAATTATCTCTTTGATCAGAGAATATCTTGATCCATCAAGACACTCTGGGATTAAAAATGAACTCTGATTGAGCTCATGATATTACGGTAGAGCTGGGAGGTGTACATCACGGCCACAGACCTAGGATTTTCCTATTCCCACTCTGCTAATTAATGCTACCCTCTTCCCACAGTCCTCCCTCCCCCATTGTGTACCATCAATAAAATCATCTATGAGAACTCTGTGCAAAGGACAACAGCCAAATAAGAGCAAAATACACTTTTATTAATAGCTGCACACATATCCACTATTCAAATGTAGAGTTCTCTGGAAGACAAAAGTTGAAGTAAATAAGTAAGAGTTAAGTTCTGAGCAAGACTTCCACCAATTCTTAAATTGAAATCTTAGGTTAGGTGCATGGAGCATGGAAATCAAGAGAAGGAAGAAATTAGTTTTCTGGTTCTATAGAGCAGCATTGGCCTCATGTTTAGAGAAATGGCCACAAGGTCACCAAGGATAGCCCATGAGTCCATTTAGTCTCACTTATAACCAAGGATAGCCCATGAGTCCATTTAGTCTCACGTATAGAAGAGTGAGACTTGGATTGGTGAGTGCTTTTTTGCATGCAGTAAGCACTCACATTGACAAGTCAATGTTGCCCAATCAGATCATCAACTGCTCTTCTTTGAAGTGTGGAAAGAAAGATATTAAGTGCCCACCAGGCGTGATGTTCAGAGTTCTAAAAAGTTATTAACTACCATCTTTACAATTCTTACTCTCTAATGCCTGAGATTTTGCTAACATAATCGGCCCATCATTTTATTTTAAATATTTTTGTTAAAATTAAAAAGTAAAAAGAGTGATCAGAGAGCTGATTTGGCAGCCTAGAAAAGACAGTAAGGAGGCAGTGGGTACCAAAAGTGGGAGCATAGGGAGAGAGGAGAGAAGAGACAAATATGGACAGTTCAAAACTGGGACCACTGAGAAATATGTTTTGCATCAGATTGGCTTTAGAAGTCAGATAAGATATGGCAGAATCTTTTCAGTAATAGTCATGCCAGCTATTTAACTTCATTGCCTACTCAAAGTGTTGTGAACTTGCTCTATGGTGGAAGGGAGGGACCTCGGAGAGAGTGCATCTTCTCCAGTTCTATCCCAGTCAAAGGTTTTCATTTCTATATTAAAAATAGACCACTCAGGACTAATGGAAGCATCCTTGTTTATGAACATTCACCTTACCAATTACTGAGGTTACACAAAGAGCACATTGCAACTAAACATTAAGATTTTCTTTTGCTCTCTTAAATTTTATTGCATTTCTTCCCTTTAATTTTACGTAGAGACAACTACAGAGGTTAGGTGGGTAGTCCCTGAGACTACAGCAGAGTGCCTTTGGACTTCTACAGAAGTCAAAATAAATATGAAAATAACAAAATGAATACAAAGTTGATCAGAACGGAGCTATAAAAAGCCAGCCTAAAACAGATGATGTCTCCAAATATAGGCAAGAGATAACTAAAAATACTGCCATATATAGTAGGAAGTGGGTGAAGCAGGGGTGTGCAGTCGAACACCAAAGGGAGTTGAGGGTCCTACAGTAGCAATGTACCTTCCTGGGAGCACAATTCCAGGAAGGGAGGAGCTCTCCTTTCCAATGCAGGAGTGACCCCATGCCTCTGAGGAAAAGGTAGCCAGGTATGAATTTCCAAATCAAGGAACAGTTGTCATTGACCATTGCAGACTCCTTGAAGCACACTCCAGACGATACACTATTTTACTAGGGAAGGTTTTATCCTCAAATCCACATGTGACTGTTTGCCTTAATGAGCAGGACCAAACAATGCATGAGCCTAGACAACCAGAATTTTTCAAATTGTTTTCCTCAGTACACTAATGTTCCATCTAATTATCTCATGGGCTGTCTTAGGGACTGCCAAGGAACCTTTCCCTCCAGCTGTCTCCTACCCTCCACTCCATCATCATTTCCATCAGAAAAGCTCACTTTTATATGGCTATCACACTGGAGTTCTATGTAGGATCTTTTTGCGGACAGATTCTGCCACTAATAAATGTACCAAAATTCCCTGGTGGTAATGCAGACCCTTATCCTGTTCCTTGGATTCTTTTTCCCTGAGTTCTATCCTGGTCCCCAGGTGGCCTCCTGTGAGAAATCCCTGGGCATTGCATCATATCTACAATATGGACCTTTAAGATATTCTCTAAAGAAAGACAAGCACAAAGCCAAATAATCTTTTTTTAAAAAGCTAATAAAAAATTGGGCATGTTGTGCAGAGACAGAGGTTTTTAGCTCTTGATCCTTTTGACTTAAGGCCCACCTGTGGATCAACTAGGAGTTGATTCTTTCCTCCCATGGGGCCCTGAAAAATACGCGAGGGTGCTTTTGCTTGTTATAATGCTTTTGTTTGTTATAATGATAGGGGAGCATCATCGTAATCTGTAGTAGGGGCCAGAATGCCAAATATCCTGTATGTGGGACAGTTCTACATAATGAGATTGGACCTCTTCACCAACCACCAGGATGTTATCATAGGTGTTAAAAAATACAACAGAGCCATAGTCTATCTTAAAGCATGGCAAAATCATGGGGAATATTCCTGGGACTCTTGCTAGAGGTTAGACAATGCACATACCTGTATCTTATATAAATGATACATCATACTGTCATAGTATAATAATATTTAACATACAATTAAATCACTATTTCCTAATTTCGTACTTTCTGAGTATCATTTGAATGCCCATGTGGATCTGGTGATGACTTTTCCATTTCCACATCAGACATACTCTCATTGCAAATTAATATATTAGTATTAACCATCTGGTTTTTAGACATTGATCTCTTAGGAGCTTGGGTTAATGTGAGTTGTTCCGTGACACATGAGACAGATCTATTCTCAGATACTAATTGAATTGGGCTTTAGCCTAGACCAAAGATAAGGATAATTTAACAAGGTTAAGCCACTTCAGGAGGCTTTGGATAGCCTGCTGGTCTCTCCTCATGACCTCCCTGCCTCAACTTCAACCTTCTTTCAAACCATAACATAAATGTTCTTCTTAAAGAAAGTACTCAGACAAGGGCGGGTTCAAAATTTTATTCTGGAGTATGACTTTTGAAAGCATGTGGATGAGACTCAATTTATATTCTGTCATTGCTTTTAATCACGATGGCACCAGGAAACAATACCAAACACATAATGTTAAGCAGAGGAATGGAGTATATGACATTATACATTAAGAACAAAAATTCAAGCACTTTTGTGTAAGATTTTTCTCTAGCATTCTACTACTAACCGTTAATAATGTCCTCTTTTGCTTTTATGTAACTTTACTCATGTGAAGTGTATACAATATGACTAACATAAGATTTTGATAGAGTTGGATACCTGGCTAAAAATATCACCTGTTACTGGAATTATTAAGCAACTTGATGCTTCAGAACAGAACAAGTAAGGAAAAACAATTCCTTAAAGAAAAGTTATTTGTTTGCAAATTCAGTGTGTTATGGTGACAGTTGTCCTTAACTCAATAGTCTAACAATAGTAAGTTAACGATAGTCTAACACAGGGTCAAAGTGGGTACAAACCACCTAGAGGATTTCAGTTCCTTTTCCTGGGAATTTAGGGTTCTGTAACAAATAATACTCACATATTTCTTCCTGAATGCTAAAAAGTCATCATTAGCATTTAATGATACCCAGAATTTTTAAAAAGCAACAGTTAAAAAACTGAGCATTTGCAAAATGTACATTGATGAACCTTTACTTCTTCCATTTTCACATTTCTGTTTTTTCCTATGAAATATTTCCAATGTGGAAAAAATGTAGGATGTAAAAATAATAACAGCCCAATAATCACTATTATTCTTCGAATGATGAAGAAGGCACTGTGTCAAGTGTTTTACATATTGCAGTGTGCCTAGGGAGATGAAAATTTTTCCAGTCTAGAGAAGCTTCCAGATAGTTGTGGCAAGATGGAGGCAGCAGGTCCCTTAGAGTAGATCTTTGTTGGGGAGGATGCCATTTCTTGGATTTTTGAAGGTATGCAAATGCACAGGAAGTGGTAACCATTGTTTTGGAGGGAAGATATAGCAGAACCTCCTGTGATCTAGCAAAGACTTCTCTTCCAATGTCCCAGCACTAGAAAAAGTTTGGTAAATTTACTTAGAAAATAAACTATGCTCCTTTGGGAGAAATAAGAATAAGACTCCACACTCTCTCTTTTTGAGGTTCAACTCTGTTAAAACTTCTACAATAAATAAATGAGAATAGCATAAATGGATGTATTTTGGTAGGAAAAGACCTCAAGGACCCCAAGGGCAACTTGGTTTTAAGGAAGGGGGCATAGAATGGGGACCTGGAGTCAACAGCAGATCCAGAGACGTTTGCATAGACTTGACCACAGAAGAACATAACCAATACCAATAATCACATTCACAAAACTCCTGGAAAACCCCTTTCGTTTGCATGGCACATGCTCAGCTATCCAAACCTCTCTGAACAGACTGAGTCAGGGAAGGAGAGGTTTCGAGAGGATAGTTACAAACTTTTGTCTTCCCTTTGCAAATGTAGATTTAGGTTTCAACAGAGATTCACAGCCACAATTATTTCTGTTCTGCTTGGTAAGCCAAATTGAGGAAGATGGAATGATGACTGGGGAATAACTTGGGTTAGGTTCTTTTGAGGTCAAAGAAGACTCTTCTTCTGTGGATAAAGAAGCTCATGATTGGCAGCAGGAGTGTGTTTACAAAAGTGCATGATTGGGTAATTCAAAAATACAGGGAGTGATGGCCTCATTGATTACAAAGACAATGGCTTTCCTGGTGGATAATTGTGTATAATTTTCTATATTTCCAAAATTGTTTATAATATTATACATATGCACACACACACACACAACACAAATCCATAATAAGGAGAGGAGAGAGGACCCAAAGACTCTGGGTCTCCTGGATGCACCACCTGTTAGAGCCATATGAGCACATATGAATCTTGGCTGGTAGTGGATTTAGGAGATAAGATTCAATGTGCATGCTTTCCATCTCCCTTCCTGCCCTCCCTAGGCCTAACCCGTTCCTCCATCCTGAATCAAAAACAACAGCTATCTAGGGGCTGTGGTCCTTCTTGTTTGCCAAGAGGCTGTAGAGATAGCACTTAGATATTAGGCCTCAACAGCCCCAAGGAGACACCTTCCACTCTCCACCAGCGGAAGTGGCATTCCTGTCACATAGAGACAGAGGCCATTAAAATGTCTGTGGCTTATTTGTGCCACTTAGTTTAGGAACAATGGATTTGATACTGTGAGTAAAAGAAAAAAAGAGCTACTTCTTTGAGATGTACTTAATAACCTGTAGAGGTCACTTCTATGTCACTCTAGGTAGTCATGAAGAGGAAAATGCAGCTGTAGATTGGACTTTATAAGAAATGACATCTGGACACATGTGCTGTCTGGGTGTTCTAGATTTCTACAAAGCAGCACTGTATCTTTACAAAGTCTACCACTGGCAAGGGCACTATAAATATGATCAGTGATTGTTAACTCACCCTGCTATGGCTTCTTTTTGTTCTTGGAACAAAGCTCAAAATACCTAACACATTCTATTGTGCCCTGGTTTATCTAGGTATACTTACCTTTAAGCCTACTTTCTTTGCACTCTCCCTCCTGCTATACAGACAGAACTTAGCTGACCACTACTTAGTAATCCAAATACTCAATACAACCTCAACCAAAATTTTAGCAGAGGCGTGTGTGTGTGTGTGTGTGTGTGTGTGTGTGTGTGTTTAGACTGACAAATTGCCATGCTGATCCAAAATGCATGTGAAATGCAAAGGACTAGGATAGCAATTAGTCAGTCTGGAAGAAGAACAGCAAAACTCTCAGAAGAATGGCCACTATCAAGGCATTCTGTAAAGTTTGTGGTATAGACATAATCATATATAAGTAGGCTAATGGAACAGAAACAGGAAGTCCAGAAATAGACCTACACATATATGGATACAAATGATGACAAAAAATCATACTGAAATGCAATAGAGATAAGATATTGCATATTCATGTAGAAAAACATGAATCTGAACCCCCTATCTCATGCCATAGATAAAAATCAATCCCAGACGCATTGTAAATTTAAATATGAAGTGCAAAACAATAAAACTTTTAGAGGAAAACATGGTATGTTATGTTGGAATAAATAAATATTTCTTAAATAGGATACAAAATGTACAGAAATTTAAAAAGAAAAACAAACTTCTGTTTATCAAAACAAACAAACAAAAAACCCCTCACAATTAAGGTAGTAAAAAGGCAAGCCACTAAATGGGAAATGGTATTCATAATACAAATGTCTGACGAAAGACTCATACATACCAAGAATATATAACTCCTAATCAAGAAAATATACCATAAACCAAAAGAAAAATAGGCAAAAGATTTGAAGAGGTATTTTATAAAAGAGAATATGGAAACATGAAAAGGTATTCTAACTCAGTCATCAGAGATATGCAAATTAAATTACAATGTAATATCTCTGCACAGACCTACCAGAATGAATAAAATTAAAAAGACTGATAATACCAAATCCTGGTGAAGATGTGGCACAACTCAAACTTTTATGTACTGCAGGTGGTAATGTAAATTAAATCAATCACGTTAGAAAGCTATTTGGAAATATTTATTTAAACTGATCGTATGCAGAACCTGTGACACAATAATTCTATTCCTAGACATGTACCCAACAAGAACACATATATAGGAATAGTCATAGTAGCACCATTTGTAATAATCCCAAATTAAAAACAATTCAAATGTCTATCAATAGTAGAATAGATAAATTGTAGTATATGAATACATATAGTATATTTATACCATATCCAATGAAGATGAATAAATTAAAACTACACTACACAAAGCAGATGAATCTCTCAAACATAATGTTGACGGAAAGTAGCCAGATAGAAAATAATACCTACTATGTAATTCAATCACTTATAAAATTCTGAAACAGGCAAAACTAACGTATTTTCAGAGTCAGTGTAATATTCATCTCCAGAGTAGCTCATAACTCAAAGGAAGCACAGGAGATTCTGCGATGCTGGTGATATGCTATTTCTTGACCTGGGTGTTGGTTACCAAAGTATGTCTAGTTTATAAAAGACCATTGAGCTATCTATTTGATTTGGACACTTTTCTTAATGTATGTAACGTTTAAATAAAATGATTCACTTTTTAAAAGAGCATTTTGGATAGGAATCTTCAAGATCCCACTTACCCTTGTTTGAGAGAGGCTTTGACTCTCCTAAAGCTTGGACAATGGAAGTTGCAGGGAAGTCCTATTTAGCAGGAAAAAAAATTAAGAGATCCTGGAAGAGTGATAATTGCTTGAGTTGGGTCATGAATGCATTTCATTACTTTTTATTGAATTTCACCGTATTATTCTCTCTAGTTTTGTATGTTTTTAATTTTATATAATAAAAGGAGTTTTTTCTAAACATCTATGGAATGTTTTGCATCCCAGTTGAACTAACCACTGGGGTCTATTTCTACTCTAATATATCTGTCGCCTAAGGAAACGTTGTCATCAATGCTTTTGGCCATATAGGAAAGCTCTCCTCCTGGTCATTTTAATCTTCTGAAGGTTTTTCTTGTGTGTTCTAGGGCTTTTTTTCTACTTAGAAATAGAAATGATCACTATTTTCTCTTGATCAAGACTTCTGTCAGCCAGTTATATTCCTTCCCACCCCCAAGTCATCATCTAATGAATGACTGAATGACAAAAATAAACTTCAGTGGAGAACACATGTGGAAGTAGATAAAACTAAAAAATATGGGCTGAGAAGAGACTAGATGTTTAGCTAAAGAAAGGCTCCTTGCCAAATCAACTGAAAAGGAAATGATTAATTACGCGACTATAGCAATAGAGATGCCCCCAAGCGTTTCAGTGAAGCCAAATGACGCAGGTTAGAGTCCAAAATAACAGGACAATTGATTTGTAAGTGGGGAAAACATGTTTTAAAAATGTGTGTGTCACATACAGATGGCCCTATTTTTACAAAAAAAAAAAAAAATCAAGAAATGCATTAAGTGATCAATTCAGTAAAGCTACAGGTAAAAACCACAGGTAATTTTATTTGCTATGTACCAAAATGTTCTTCCTAAATTGGAGGATAGAAATAGTACTTTACAAAACAGATTTATTTTTTAAAATCATGGACAACATATTAATAGTTGCCACTCAGGAAGTCACAGATCCCTATATGTAAAAATATCTAACTCTGATCTATTTTTACTTTGAAATTACCATTTTTATATACTGTTTCATAACATTCTGTACTGTTTTTGCTTCTTTAATGTTGAACTTTTGTTCTTTTCTTCCTGCTCTTCAGCCTAGATAACTGCTGTACCCTCCCAGATATGGAATAAAAAGAAGTTTCCCTTTGTCCTGCAGACTGGTTCTACTGCCATCCTGCCTCTTCACCAGAGACAGAATACGGGGAAGTGGGCTCAATTTCCCCACCAGTTCAATTGCAACTCCCTAGTTGGAAGTTGGGCACGCTAAAAATATAAACCTCATCTGGAGCTCAGTCCCTTGGAAATTCTAAGCCAGTATGTGCCCCTAGCAACCCAAGCGCTGTACTGAGTATACTGTGACCCTCCAGGCTAGAAACATGGCTGGGAGGGGGTTTAATGATATTACCCAGAAGGTAGCAGAAAGTCCATGTTTCTTTGCAATGAGTAAATTCATTGCAATTAACCAAGAAAAGAATCAAAATGTAAAAAACATGCCTTCTCTTCCTCTTCAGCCAGTGCCTGAACTTCTGCCAATCACTCGTTGCCTAGAGGTAAAGGACAGAGGGGAATTAGGGGTAATCCAGAAAAATAAATTCCAAGCAAACAGAGGCCCAATCATTTCCTAGATAACAAGAAAAGAACCTCAAGTTTCTTTGAGGCTATTGAACCACCTTGTAGCAGTACAGCACAAGACTAATAGTGACTTGTGGTGGATAGTTTTCAGGATGTATTAAGGACCCCTCCTTATCCATAAGTTGGAAAATATCCAGAATTTGAAATGAAATATGAGTTATCACATGAGCTGAGGCTGATATTTTTCTCTGTAAATGGTAGTAAGAGTCCTGCTATAAGGATATAATGGCCAGAGAGCATGGAACAGCAAGGAGAACAGAATCAAACTAGACATAGTCCTCTTATACACCCCTGCTAAACCCTTTTAACCAGTCCCCTAGTGTGGAACAATTAGGTAAAATTAATATATAAATAAACGTTAACCTTTTTATAGACATTATGCTTTTCTTTATGTAGGCATACTCCAGAGATAATGTGGGTTTTGTTCCAGACCACTGCAATAAAGCAAATACTGCAATGAAATGAGTCAAATGAATTTTTGTTTCCCAGGGGCATATATTGTTTACATTATACTTTAGTCAACTAAGGGTGCAATAGCATTACATCTAAAAAAAACCAATCTTAATTTAAAAAATATCGCTAAAAATGCTAATAACCATTTGATCCTTCAGCAAGTCATCATCTTTTTGCTGGAGGAGGGTCTCGCCTCGATGTTGATGGCTGCTGCCCAATCAGAGGCTGAAGATTGGGGTGGCTGTGGCCATTTCTTAAATAAATAAGACAACAATAAAGTTTGCTGCACCAATTCACACTTCCCTTCATGAAAGATTTCTCTGTAGCATGCAGTGCTGTTTGATAGCATTTAAATGGGTAAAATGCTGTTTGATAGCATTTTTTACCCATAGTAAAAAAATCCAAATTTCAAAATTGGAGTCAGTCCTCTCAAAGTCTGCTGCTGCTTTATTAACTAAGTTTATGTAATATTCTAAACCCTTTGTTATCATTTCAACAATTTGGCTAATTGTTGGATGCAAGCGGCCCAGCTTTTGGCCTATCTTGGCTTTCCTTAGTGAGGAACATGCCTTCCTCACTAAGCTTAATTATTTCTAGCTTTTGATTTGAAGTGAGAGCCGTGAGACTCTTCCTTTCACTTGACACTTAAAGGCCATTGTGGGCTTATTAACCGACCCAATGACAATATTGTTGTGTTTCAGGGAATAGGGAAGCTGAGGAGAGAGAGGAAAAGAGATGAAGGAACAGCCAGTTTGTGGGACAGTCAGAACTCATGCAACATTTACTGTTTCCTATCTTATATGGGTGTGGTTTGTGGCACCCCAAAATAATTACAATAGTAACATCAAAGATCACTAATCAGAGATCACCATAACAGATATAATAATAATGAAAAAGTTTGAAATATTGTGAGAATTCCCAAAACGTGACACAGAGACACGAGGTGAGCACATGCTATTGGAAAAATCACGCCTATAGACTTGCTCAATGCAGGGTTGCCGCAAACCTTCAATCTGTGGGGGAAAAAATGCAATATCTGCAAAGCACAATGAAATGAGAAACAATAAAGCAAGGTATGCCTGTGTAATTACTTTAACTGTATAATAACATGTTTATAAATAGTTTCAGTCTATAGTGAGTGTTGACATATTCTAAGCCACTTTGTTTTAGTGCTGTAGGTAGAGGAATACTTGTCTGTAATTGGCATAAACAACATTTGGATGGAGATATACTGGTTCAGGCCTGACATTATCAATAACCTAGGCTCTTCCACCTTTCTACTCTTTAGCATATTGATCTTTGCCTCCAGGCTTGTCCCCTGTGGTCACAGGATTGTGGTCTCAGGGTTAAGCATCACCTCTGTATGCAATTACATCCAAACACAGCAAGGCCAATCTCTCCTCATGTGTCCCTTTTTCTCAGAAAAAAATCTTTTCTAAGAATCTTCCAGTGGCTTTATCTTACAATATGTTTGCCAGAACAAAGTCATATGCCTAAATTTATGGCATATGACTCACCAGCTAGGAGAATGGGATTAGTAGCTATAAAACGTGTAAATATAAAGCACTAACAAGCTAAATAGGGGTTGTGAAAATACAGGATGGAAGAGAGATATATTAGGTTATGGAAATACAGGGTAGAAGGGAGATATAACTTAAAGGGACAATGGTTAGGGCTTGTTGACTACAAAAGGCAGGGATAAAGAGGAAACCCATGACAGGAGCTTAGGTGACAAAATGTAACTGACCATTCCTCCCATAGACTTGGTGGCTCCATGGCTGGAGGTGATCTGACTCCATGAGGTCCTTGGGCAGCATGGAATATGGTGGAGTGAAATGAAGAGTGTGGCATCAAGTGCAAATAAAAATAAGGTCAACAAAGTCAGGTAGAGTGCCTGGCTGAGCTGTCAACCTGAAAACTTAGGCAGAGAGGCCACGTCCAGATATAAAGCAACAGGTCAGACACCAGAGGCATCAGACAGGGAAAGAGGTTATAGAATGAAAGGGCCTGGGACAAATATAAAGTATGAAATAGTATGATGGTTAAAAAAAATCTTAAATATTTCAGTAACACAATAAATGTACATGAACTAAACTTTTCACTTAAAGATTAGAAGTACAGATTTTTTTAAAATTCTTATTTATAAACAATCAGAGACATACCTAAAAGATAAACAAGCATATACTTCTCATACCAGTTAAATACCAGTCAAAACAACACTTGTAGAGCAACATTAATATCTGGCAAAATTTATTTGAAGACAGAAAGCATTACTAGGAATAAAAAATAGTAACCATATAATCACAATAGGACTAATTCATCAGAAAGATAAAAATTCTTAATTTAAAATAGCTCCCGGAATACAAAATGCAAAAATTGACCAGAAGAAAATTTGTTTTGTTTCCTTATACATCAAATACATACACTAAAGTCTTTTAAACGTGTAAGGCAGAGATCAATAATGCAATGAAGCCAACCTGAACTCATCATCCAACTTAAATAATATTCAAAAAGAAATTGACAAATCCACCATTAGAATAGGAAATATCAACACAGCTTTCTGTATAGCCATGTGCCATGTATGTTTCAGTTAAGGATGGACCATGTATATAATGGTGATCCCATAGGACTATAATGGAACTGAAAATTTTCTATTGTCTAGTGATCTGTGTTACAATTGCCTACAGTGTTCAGTACAGTAACATGCTGTATAGGTTTGTAGCCTGGGAGGAATAGGCTACAACATATAGTCTATTGTGTGCAGTAGACTATAGGTGTGTGGCCTAGATGTGCGGGAGGCTATATGGAGTAGGTTTGTATAAGTACTGTACACCCTGTGATGTTCACACAACAATGAAATCTTTTAACAACACCTTTCTCAGAACACTGTCTCTGTTGTTAAGCGACACAGGAGTGTATTTTTATTTAGATATAAAAATAGTCAGTGAGGATTTGGAACATCTGATAAAACACAATTGGCAAGATTGACGTAATGGTCCCATCGTGTATATTTAACCCTTTTTCTCCTACAGTAGCCATAACACAAATCCTATACTTCAAATCCCTGATGCTGCCTCCTCCCCCATCAAATAAAAACAACACATAATGTCACAGTACTGTCCATTGTTGGGTTTTGAAGTGTTGCCCCAGTTCTTGGGCTCTGGGCTTGGAGGAATCGCAAGCCTTGGCTCATGCATTGGAGAGAGATGACAGACACTCAGCAAGTATGCATGGAGAAATTATCGTAAGGAAAATTTAAGGGTGCAAAGCGAAAGTACATTTCCTAAGGGGAAATGGGTCTATCTCTGTGACTGAGAAGACCCTGTGTTCTTCTATGTTTTCCTTTTATATGCTAGTAGTATATGTTGATGTAAAGGTCAGTTATAACTACATATGACTATATATCATGGGTTTTGGGGTCCGGATTTTTCCAGGTATGGACATACCTTAAATGTTGTGCTCCAGACATTCCTTTCTCTTATGATGGGGAAAGTCACCATTTATGGTGTTTTTCTGTTTTCTGATTGGTGGTCACTGTTCCCTGGTCTAATTACCCCATTCTTTAAGACTGAAATAACTTTGCATGATTATTTTTCTACAATTATTCCCCTTCTTATTGTTTTTCTGTTCCTATCATTCCATTATCTCTTGTTTTCCTGTCCCTAACAATAATTCTACCCCCTCGCTTTGATCCACATTGCTATCCAGCCTCCAAAGGCACAGAATATCTTGACATAGATTGTCATTTGTTTTTCTCTGGTTGTTTTTGTTAATACTATTATTCAGACTAGGTTGTAAGCTGTTTGATGGCAGAAATGTGGTTCTAAATTTAGCAAGATCTCAGTACAAAATAGAGTTTAAAGCAATCCTTTTTAATTAAAGAAATTTAATTTTAAAAATTCTTTAATTTCAATTAAATTTTTAATTTCTTTATATTAAAGATTAACTAAACATCTTCTTAAAATTAAAAAATGTATAAAGAAAAGATTAACACTCTTCCCACTCTCCCCTTCTCTTAAGATAAACAAGATTACCTAGTTACTTAGTATTTCTTTCTTCGTATCTATCAAGCCATTCATCTAAATTTATTCTTCATATAGGCTTTTTTGAGCAGGTATAGTTTTTACTAAATATTAGATCTACTATATACAATACTTAGAAATTTTTTACACATTTAACATACCATGGCAATTTTTTCCAGATGAATAAATATGTCTCCAACTCATTCTGTTTAATAAATCTGCATGACACTCTATAATGTCGACGCACCATGATTCTTCATCCCTCTTTGAGTCATAGTTTTGGGTTGTTTCTAGTTTTTCTGCCATGAAACAAGCTGGTGCTTTTCATTTCTGTAAGGTAAATTGCTAAGAGGAGGATTTGGGGGGGTCTTTATTTTATTTTATTTTATTTTATTAACTTAAAAGTCTAATTCTTGGTTTGCTTTACTAAAAGGCTATTGTCATTTACATACCCACAAGTGATACATGTGGAGAGGCCCCTTCCCTGCCCTCTGGGTGCTAAAACACCTTTTAATCTTAGCAATTACAGTCTTAAAAAACTGATATCTCATTGTTGCTTTGGTTTGCATGCTCTGAGTTACCAGGCATTTTGAGCTTTTTCATATATTGACTCTCATTTCTATGCTCTTGTCTGTTTATATTCTTTGCTCGTTTTTCTATTTTATTTTTTTTTTATGTCTGAGAAATACTTGTCCCCAACATATTCCCCTATATGAGGGGGAGGTGAAAGGGGGTGGCCAGCACAGATCCTTTGTCCTCAATTATTCCAGCTGAGCTCTGCCTTAGCGTGTCTTTTCCCTTTGACTGTGAAGAGGTGGTTCCATTTCTTGGGGAAGTTGAATGCCTCCATTAAAAAGAAAAAGAAGAAAAGGTGGGGAGGGGGTGGGGGAGAGAAGCTCTTTCCCACCCCACATAATCCTCTTTGCTACCCACAAAGGCTGTCGCTGCTGCTGCACAATCCCCGTGGGATTTATATTCCAGCAACCAAAGAGCCGGGCATAAAACCCACCCGCAGAGAGCCCACAGTCTGCAGAGCCTGCGTTCAGGGACCATCCGCTTAACGTCGTGCTGCTCAATTGAAAAGTGCAGGCTCCTTCTGATAGTCTCACTTGAGGGACTAGAAGCCTGAGCGCAGCAGCCCAAATGACAGGGCTCACGCCTTCCCCTGCACCACGCTTTCATCCCACCTCTCGCTGGAGCACTGCCACAGCTTCGCTGTCCTTCCTCAGCCCTGAACCCCACCTTTCCTATTTCATAAGAGCGCCTCGCTCACATTCCTGACGTTAATGAGCTTCAAGCTGGGTTTTTTTTTTTTAAAAAAAGGAGAAAATGGAAAGAGAAACCTCATTTTGCCAGCCAATATGCCTCCAGCAGGCTTTCCCACGGAGAGGGGAGTGAGTCTTCAGGCTGCAGGGAGGTGACTTGCAGACCAGAGACAGCTGTCTGCTTTATTCAAATGCCACTTTGACCACAGTCTGATTTCTTTTTGGGGGGGGGGGGGCAGGGGAACTATCTCTCAAATGCAGGATCCATGGCACATGCTCTGCTGCTTTTGTTCGTTAGTCCTCCCATCGTGGCAGCTGTAGAGAGGAGAATTCAAATCTTGCTGCCAGCCCCAGCCTGTCACTCTCCACCGGCTCCCCCACTCCATCTGGCCCCATCGGCTTCTCCAAAAGGGCTTCACCAGCACATCCAGTTCAGCACAGCTATTGTTTGTCTCTTTTCTCCCCATGCATGATGGCAGTTTATCCTCTGATCCTGTCAAAAAAAAAAAAAAAAAGTGCTCCAGAGAATTCCAAGAAGAGGGTAACACGGATGTGCTTGCATATTTCAACCCACACAGGAACCAGCTCGAAATGTCAGATGATCACTGTGTTTGAGCAAATATTAATTTCTTCGTGAGCAGATTTCAAATTTTCAATCATATCCCAAGGATATAGTCTGTGCTTAGAATATTTCTTTTTCTTTAACCTAATATGTATTTTTTTTAATCTTAAAGACAGACCACTGTCTAAGCAGCTTATTCCTTTTCCCCCTTTTAATAGCTTTATTGAGGTATAATTTACCCATAAATTTCCAATTTTTTTTTTTTTTTTTTTTTTTTAATTTTAGAGATAGAGTCTCACTCTGCTGCTCAGGCTAGAGTGCATGGCTCACTGCAGCCTTGAACTCCTGGGCTCAGGTGATCCTCCTTTCTCAGCCTCCCAAGTGGCTGGGATTACAGGTGTGTACCTTAAGCCTGGCTAATTGTTTTACTTTTTGTAGAGACAGGGTCTCACTACATTGCTCAAGCTGGTCTCGAACTCCTGGGCTCAAGTGAACCTCCTGCCTTGGCCTCCCGAAGTGCTGGGATTACAAGCATGAGCCGCCATGCTTGGCCAAAATTCACCCATTTTAAGCGTACAGTTTGACAAGATTTGGTAATTGTACACAGTTGTGCAACCATCGCCACAATCCAGTTTCGCAAAACTCCCAGCATCTCCAAACTTTCCTCTTGCCATTTCCTATCAATTCCTGCTCCTACCTCTAGCCCAGGCAAAAACTGATGTGTTTTCTGTACCTGTAATTTTACTTCTTCTAGAAATTTCATATAAACAGAATAACACAATATTACAGCCTTTGTGTTTAGCTTCCTTAACTTAGCATAATGTTTTTGAGGTTCACCCATGTTGTTGCTTATATCAATATTTTGTCCTTTTTTGATGGTCAGGTAGTACTACAGCCATTGTGAATACATCACATTTTGCTTAGCATTCTCCAGCTGACGGACCATTGAGTAGTGTCCAGTTTTTCACTATGGAATCTCTGCTATGAATATTTGAATATCAGCCTTTGTGTAGGCATATTTTTCATTTCTCTTGAGTAAATGCAAAGGAGTGGAATTGCTAGATCATAATACAGTGTGTATGTTTAACTTTCTAAAAAACTGCCAAACTTCCAATTCTCATTTTCAACCTTCCATTTGCCATGAAATCACCCAATCTGAAAGAATAAATAAAAATTCCGAGCATCATTTAGCAAAGTATTTAGACATAGAATCACGAGCAATAAAAGTAGTAGAACTAAGGAAAAGGAATACTCTTAAGCCCTATTCCATTCCCGCTCAGTCTTTAGCCCAGAGGGAGGGCCTTTCTTTAGAATTCCGCTGACAAAAGAAACATATAGCATCACTGCTATATGTTTTTGCCTCCCCTTCCATGTCCTGCTTTTGTGAGCCGGGGCTGAAAGTGCCTCTTTCAGAGATCTTGAACTGAGAGGACGCAGATGAGGCTCCTTCTGAAAGGGTAAGAACAGAGGCCTGGCCACTCTGACTGCCACTAGCTGGGGGGAAGTAGGCACTTCAACTGGCCACCGTATGGGCTTCCTCCAGCTCCTTCCAACAGCCTGAATGCCTGGGAAGTAACAGGCCAGGATCTGTTTGACCTTGCAGCAACAGAGGGTTCTAGATCCCTGGGATCAGAAAAGAAGCTAACACCTGCCCTAGTGGCTTGAGATGACAAGGCCATGGCCCAGAAAAAGAAGAGATTGTTCAAATTCCATTTCAGCTACTTATAAGCTTCATGACCTTAAGCAAATTATTAACCTTTATGGTTTTCAATTTTTACCTGACAGGATTGCTGTGAGGATGACATGGGATAGTGATAGAATGCACATAACGTAAGCTCTTTGATGGCAGAGATCTTTGTATGGATCCCAAGAACTGTGCCAGGCATATAGTAGGTATTTAATAAATGTTTGTAAAATAACTAAATTACTTGGCATAATTCCTGGAGGGATCATTCATTCAATCTTTCGCTTAATATTTATTGAGCAGCTACTACATGTTTGTCAAGAGCTAAGTTGAGTCACCAGGTGTGAGGGTAGCTTATTAAGCCAATAAGCCAAAGTGGAAGGAACAGCCAAGCCTTCAATCCCTTACCGTGATGGTATAAGCAAGAGGTTACGTTGGAGGAAGCACCAACTACCCCGCTGTTTCCTTTTTCCCCATGGAGTGACACCAGGGAGGGGGGAACAGATAGATCAGCACAGGTGTGGAAAGTTGTCTCACTATTAAGTGAGCCCCGACCAAAGACTCCTGCCATCTCAAGAAACCAGGGCCTGTAGGAGGGTAGAGGTCAGAGTGAAGACAGGGGTCCTGAGTCCTGAGTGGAGAAAAGTGACCTCCAGGTTTCTATCCTCCTCCTCTTCTCTATGAAGGAGTCTCAACAGAGGCACCTGAGAGGCCTCCACGCAGAGCACCTGCCGGGCTGGGGACTCAGCTGTGCACAAGAACATGTCCAGCTGGGGGTGGGGGCCTGAGGCCTTGACGGCACCTCCCCTGGGAAGCTGCTGTGCACCAAGCCTGATGTGGGGAGGGCAGCTTCCTCTGCGGGGCCTGCCAGGTAAGGCCTTGTGTGTGTGTGTGTAAAATTCCCACACATGTTTTTGGCCAGGAGCTGAATTCCTCAAGATGGCGGATGTAGCCGCTGCCCTCGCAGAAGTGTACATGACTATTGAGTAGGCAGACCGTGAGCAAGTAAACAAACAAATAAATACATAATTACAGATTTTGCTGAGGGCCCTGGGACTGGGGGAAGTGTTGGGGAGGAAGACCAGAGCCCAGGAAGAGAGAATGATGGGCATCCCTGCATTTGCTGAGCTGGGAAGGAGCCAGCCACACTGGGGGTGGGCAGAAGGGGACAGGAGAGAAGGCACACACGGCTGAATAGATGTGCATTCATTCTACCCTTTCTACGTCAGGTTTGAGGTACGTATAGATGCTGTGCTATTGGGGGCAACGTGACTCACACTGTGGTTCATCCAAATCTGTACCATAATCCACCACTTTTTAACAACTTTTTCTTTGATGTACAAAACTGGTACATCCGGTTAAATTTTATCTGTGGTTATGCAGATCTCGAATACATATGAGTCAGACACTCTCAGGATCTAAACAATCTTTTATAGGTTGGCATGAACCCCCATCGTGTAGCTATACGGAGAGCACCAAAAGAATAGGGTTAGCTGGAACGCCTTCATGTTGTTGATCCCTCTCTGAACATGAGAGACTGGAGATGCGGCAGGAATCAGTGGTTTCTTTTGCCTTTAAGGAGGAAGGATGGGTCTGTGGCTATTTCCTCACCTGGCCAGGTGCCCTGTCCTTCTCATTCTGTCCACGTAAGCCTCCGACACAGAGTTTATTGTCAAGAATGGGCTGGGCCTTCCAGTCATTGGGAAAAGCCATGGACACATAGCAAAGAGACACTAGAGGTTATTGTAAATCTGAGTTTTTTCCAAGACTATTTACCTTAAAAACATCCACTCCCTTCCATAATCATTGTTTATGGTCAGTTCAAAGGAGCCAGTCCATTTTGAAAGCCCTAACATCATGCACCTCAATTTTCAAACTTTGTTTTCAGAGCTGTCTTTGAACAAGGTTGGATTGTGGAATTGAACTAGTTATATCCTTGGCTTCCTATTTGTTTAAATAAGAAGGCGAATGTGATGCTATGGAAGGAAAATAGACTTGAGAGTAAGGAAGACCCCTTGCCAGTGTGTGACTTCCGGCAACATCCCTGTGGCCCTGACCCTCGATTGCTTCATAATCGGATTGGTGCCCTCCCACAGGAATGTTGTGAAGATGAAAGGTAATTCATTCAGAGTCCCTGGCACACAGTGTGTGTTTAGTAAATGGTGCCATTTACTAAAGTAGATGGCTGCTCGCCATGCCTGAGACTCAGAGCATACCAAACTTACCATATTTTAAAATTTGAGGCTCTATATTGAGGTGTCCAGAAAGGTATCCAATGAGGAGTCCAGAAAATGAGTTTCTGGAGTTTTATTCAACTCTCTTCTTTCCCCAGATATGATATATGGTTGGGAGAATGCAGCTTGGAAAATAAAAGGTCTCTGAAAGGCCCATAGATGTCCTTACTGGGTAGAGCAGGGTAGGGGTGGGTTTGGGGAGGGGCTACAGCAGGGAGGTGGTGTTGTGGGAGTTGGAGGGTCCAAAGAAAGCACAATTCCCCTTCTGTCCTTCCTGAGAAGAATGCCACTTTAGGGCCTTCCTGGATCTTAAGCAGAGCCATGATAAGCTCATTAAGGAGGAATCATGGTGGAGCGGTTAAAAGGTTAGGGTCAAACCCTGCCTTGGCCACTTCCTAGTCATGTGACCTGATGTAAGTTGCTTATCCAATCCAGTGTCTCATCTTCCTCATTTGTGAAAAAAGATTTGCTATAATAACATTTTCTACGTCAGACTGTTGTTTTGAGAGAGGATTAAATTAGTTAATATATGTGCTTAAAATGGCATCAGGTCACACAGGTAATTGTTATTATTGTCACAGGTATAAAATTCTTCTTCAGAGTAAGTCCCCAAATATTCCCCATTATAGTTTTAAAGTTTCTGAATCTGAAATTTAAGGAAAAGATATTTTAAAGCATTTCCATGATACCTCATGCAAAAGAGAAATAGCATTTATGGTCTGCAAAGAACAGACCCAGTAAACAGTAAACAGCCCAGAGTGCTGCAGTCCCAGAAACAGATCTCTCTGCAAGCCTTGAAGTGGCTCATCCACACTTCCCCACAGCATAACCATCCAGGTGTCAGGGTTATTTATTGGAAACCACCTGGTGGTTGAAATCCAATTTTAAATGGTCTGAATGTTTATAAAGCCTTGGTTTTTAATTTGTCTTTGAAAAAGTGCTCTCTCAATTTTAAAAGATCCCCCTGAGCTCTGTGACTCATATCATCAAAAATCTGACCTTTTGACAAAAGGGGAAAAAAAAATCTAAGTTGTTACCTTGACAACAAAAGGTAAGCAGGATGCTTTGAGCTCTGATGCTTCTGCTATAAATAATCCAGCTTTTGCTGGACCCTGGCCAAAGAAATATATCGTGAACATGGAGAGGAATAAACTGGGTTGTCTCTGGGGAGAGTCTACATTTCAAGAGGTCGTTTTTAATCACCATTTTTAGGAGCCATTCCCAGAGGCACTTTGGTAATAATCAATAAACCAATAAAAGGAAATGAATTCAATTTCTAAAAATGGAAATTGGCACAAATGAACACTGCTAATGCTTTTTCATGGGAGAAATTTTTCTACCCTTATTTGGACTGTTGTCTAAATTCTGTTGTTTTCCTTTGGAACACTTATCCTCTGGCTTCCCAACAGCCTCTAAAACAGAGCAAAGGGAAGCTAGCAATGAACTTTGCACCTTCAGTTGTAATTTGCATGGTGTGGCCCTGTTCAGCAGCAGGAAAGAAACAGCAACGGTGTAGGATGACTTTTAAGACACTGTGGATTATAAAAAAAGAAAACAAAAAATCAGAGTCTTCTTTTGCTTGAAAGTAACAAAACACTATTAAATTTCTTTTTTTTAAGCCAGCTATACTCATTGATAGCTTTAAGATTTATGGCTGTGATTATCCTTTTGCTTGCTGACGTAAATTAGTCTTCTGGGAAGTCCAAGTGATTTCTCAATAAGCTTTAATAGTCTGTGAGTCAGCATAGGTGCTTCTGATAATGAGTCTTGCAGGGTTTATAGGAAGGCAACTGAGAAATTGAGGGACACGTCCATCCAATGGCCTTTGCAAATAGTACATAAAAATATTTCCTGAATAAGAGCCTGGGCTCCAGTAGATTCTAGCTGCTTTTCAGTAAATATAATTCACCCAAGAAAATTTCCTAAAGTAACCTTCAAGTTTGGTGAAATTCCCCATGACTATTAATGCTTGTTGTTGTAGCAAGATCAGAATGTACACACTCAGTCTCCGGGGGGCAAAATAGGGTAACCTGATTTATTTTTTTCTAATTGATCTTGTGTAGTTCTTAAGTTTCTACTCTGGATGATTGCAGGAGAACTGCTCTAGATGGAGACATTTAAAAGACATGCTAACCAAGTGCAGCATGTCGATTAAATCCCCATTCAAACAAGCCAACTGCAAAAAGGCAATTTGAGACAATCAGAGACATCTAAAATGGACTGCTTATTAGATAATTGATGAAATTGTTGTTAGTTGTTTAAGGTGTAATAATACCATTGTGGGAATGGTTAAAATTGCCTGTATTTGTTGACATGCATACTGAAGTTTGCGGGAGCAAAATGACATTATGTCTTGGATTTGCTATAAAATATTTTATCAGGAAAGAGAAGTGGGTTATAGAGGAAACAAAAGTGATGAAAATCTAGAATATGAGTGGTAGATATGTGGGGATTTATTACACTATTCCATTTATATGTATGTTTGAAAACATTCATAATTTTTAATAAGTCTCTTTCAGCCTAAAACAGCCTCTCTCCTCTTTTCCAAGGTGGTACCTTGCAAGGGATGGCTAGTATATTCTCTTGGAGCAGGGGGGCGGTATAGAGTCTCATCTTTGTGGTGTCCTCTGGGTCCTTATTTGGTCTGTCTCTGAAGGGTCTGGAACTTATATAATTGAGTCAGGTTGGCCCATCATGACTGAGGCTTCTTGATTTCTTGCCCATTTGGTTATCTGTGCTTTGGTTGGTGCTGCTGATGCTTTGAGGGCTGGCTCTGATTCTAATACACGGCTGGCTTGGGTGGTCCACACTGTGGCACTCAGCTATAGAGTCACAGTGCCCCTTCCACAGTGACCCTTCCTGTCTGGTGACCAGCCAGTACCCTCAGCTGTTTCTACATGCCTTCACTCCTCCCACATCCCTCCTCTCTCAGGCAGAAACTTCTGGATCCCACTCCAGGGTAAGCCATGGAGAATCAATGGAGTAGAGAGCACGTTTCACACAATCTTTCAAGCTCTTTTCTCAGCCAGTATCTCTCTACTCCCAAATGCCCTGTTAGGTTTAGTGGGTCTGTACTAGTCTCTGGGCTTCTCTGAGAAGCATGCAGTCTTTCCAGAATGGGCCTAGAGAAAGATGAGTAAAGACTTTGGTTCCAAAATCACCCTAGATTTTTCTTAGTAATTCTCTCCCATCCACTGAAGCTTGGTCTCCAGGGTAGCAGGAAAGCAAAGTCCTTCATATCCAACTTGTTGCCCTTCTTTTCCTTTTCCTCCTAGCCTGGACACCTGGCACAGAAAGCCTTCCCAAAAGAAAATGGCACTTAGGAAACCATATGAAATTATCCTGCAGGGTGTGGTGGCTCACACCCATAATCCTAGCACTTAAGGAGGCTCACTTAAGACCAGCCTGGGCAACATAGCAAGACTCCGTCTCTACAAAAAATTTAAAAAATTACTTGCGCACGGTGGCACAGGTCTGTAGTCCTAGCTACTTAGGAGGATCCCTTGAGTCCAGGAGTTTGAGGCTGCAGTAAGCTGTGATCACACCCCTGCACTCCAGCCTGGGCACCAGAGTGATACCCTGTCTCTAAAAGATTTTTTTAGAAAGAAACTATCTCATTTGAGTATGTGTTCATTGTCTGCTTCCCTCACTAAAATGAAAGCTCTGTGAGGGTAGAGATCTTTAATTTGTTTTGTTTACTGCCATATCCCTAGTACCCAGAGCAGTCTTTAGCATGCATTTGGTGCTCAATAAATACATATAGAGTAAATAGTCAATGAGCAATTGCTGTATACAGTTTTCCATGCTATTTGTTTTATCCATTGCACATATATTAGTATAAATAATTAATGTCAGTATCTCCCACTAAAACTATTACTGAAACTTGCCTTAAAAAAATGAACTTGAATGCTCAGTAAACATACAATTCCTGGGGTAGGGGAGGGAAGATGGGAGGTTGCTTGGTGGGTACAATGTGCGTTATTCCAGTGACGGATGCACTGAAGATCCTGACTTCACCACAATGCAATATATTAATGTAGCAAAATTGCACTTGTGCCCAAAGAATACATACAAATAACAAATAAATTAATTTTTTAAAAAACCATACAATTCCTGATTCCTTCCCTGAGATTCTGTTTCTAGCGTGAGGCTTACAAATCTATATGTTTTGCAAGTGTCTCCCTACCCAAGGAGACTGACTCCTATCAGTAGGCAACTTTGGAAAACACGGCTCTAAAATATAAGCTCTACAAGTGTAGCTAATTTATCTGATATTAGTGATTGCAGAGATCTGGCAGATAGTAGAACCTCATTACATTTTGTTAAACGAATGAGTGACAGATCATGGTCTCTTTGTGACTTGGTCTTCTCTTTTCCCATAACTAGACAGAACATTCCTATGAAAGTTGGATGGGTTAATTAATGAAACACCATCATTTGATGTCTTAGCAGCATATTATATTTCAAACCTTGTGGGTGGAATGTAGGGGTTTTTTTTTATTATTATTATACTACCTCATGAACAAGAAACACAAAACAAGGCTATCATGAAAGTAGTTATGTTCTCTTCCAAAGCTGAAGTCAAAATAAAGTATTTACTAAACCATAACAATTAGATTCTTACTATGAAAAGTAACAATTAAAGCTTTAGTATGAATAAATCTCCCTTCACCTTTTCAGATATTAGAAACGTAAATTGAGATTTTGTTTTTAGTTTTGTCCTGAAAACATTTAGCAGATAAGTAATTGGATAGAATAGATAACAACTATCATTTCTCATTACCATTTTGATATTTCTGTACTTAAGATCCCAGCTCTATGACTACATGAGCAGGGGGCCAGCTGGAAAAACAGGACAACTACTGGACTCGGGGCGACAAGGCTGGATCCTGATCCTGGTGCTCTTGGCAACTAAGCAGTTGCATGAACTTTGTCAAGTCATGTCCCCTCTCTCAGCCTTGCGAGTTTTCCCTAGGGTTGAAAAAAAAAATGGAGGTTGAAATTAGGTTTCCTCTAGGGTTAAAAAAAAAAAGTGGAGGTTGAATTAGTTGATTTCTGGGATTTATTCCAGCTTTTGCATCCCACAGCTTCTGTATTTATGAGCAATGAACTAATCTTGGCAAGGGGCTCCCACTGTGAACAGAACAGACACAGACCTGCCCTTGGGGAGCTTGTAGTAGCAGGAGGAGATGACAATGAAAAGTAAGGAAGTTAAAGTAGATAGATAGACAAGATAGACTGATAGACAGGTTCTATGGGAAAATATTATGTAAAGCAGACAAAAAAGTGTGGGGGTGGCAATATTGACTAAGCTTGGCAGGGAAACCCCCGCTGAGATTTGGGGAAAGATCTGTCATCCTTGACAATGCATATTTCCCTGGTCAAGTGCACAGAGCCAGGCTGTGGCCAGAGCAAACAATGCAGCTAAGGGCAGGGGGGCGTAAACACAAATTCCTGTAGGAGCCACACAGAAACGTAAAGCACTCAATTGCTATAACCGGAGACTACAGCATTACTCAGCTCCACCACTGTTGTCAAGTAAGATTTGTGTCCACCGTTGCCAGATCTGCTCACTTCCAAGAGAAACTGAAAATCTGCATTTTTATGTAAAAATCCTGGTTTAAAAAAAAAAAAGAAATGTCAGCTGTTAGTTTCCTAGGGCTGCCATAACAAACTGGGTGACTTAAAATAACAGAAATTTATTCACTCACAGTTCTAGGGCCTAGAAGCCCAATAGAGGTGTCAGCAGGGTCGTTTTCCCTCTAAGACCCAGGGCAGCATCCTTCCCTGCTTCTTCCCAGCTTCTGCTGGTGGCCAGCACTCCTTGCCCCTTCTTGTCCTGCAGTGGCTCCAGTCTCATCTGTGCCTCAGCCATCTCATAGCATTCACCTTGTGTGTGTGTGAGAGTGTCTGTGACTCCTCTTCTCTTCTTACCAGGACACCAGTCACATGGGATTAGCGGCCCACCCCTACTCCAGCACGACCTCATCTTAACTAACTACATCCGCAATGACCCTCTTCCAAATAAGGTCACATTCTGAGGTATTCTGAGGGGGTTAAGGATTCCACCATGTGTATTTAGGGGCACAATTCAGCCCATAATAGCTGTCGATTAGCATGTATTTTTTTTCTCATACTGCGCTAGTTAACATCATGTAGGGCAAATAAATCGTGTATGTGGCTCACAGGTTATTCATTGGTGAGTTCTAGGCCAGAGATTAAGGATCCCGCAAAGAGCAGTGTAAGCTTGATGGGAGTAGACACAGGCTCTGTCTGTTCACCCCTGTATCCAGCACCTAGCACAATGTCTGCCCAAGTATTTGCTGAAATAATAAGTGTTTGATGAATGAATGAATGATGATATTTCTTTTATGTACCCAAATATCCAGAAGGGTATTCTATTACTAAGAGAGAGAACCCAACCTTACTTGTAGTTGATCAAAACTATACTCAAACTGTAATACTTTCTGCAGGTTTCTACTCAAATTTGAACAAAGCTATAAAATAGTAACCACGACCCCTAAACTAACACTCCCATCCTTCCTCTGCCTTGGATCTCTCCATATCACTGGACTTGTGCTTGTGTCTGAGATGCAGCCCAACAACTCTATTCTGTTTGTGCTAATTCTTAGATATCAGCCTTTCTTTTTCTCTGTGGCAGAGATTGCCTATGGTTTACCGAATACCCAATCTTCCCTTTCCTTAAAGGCAAAAACTCAGGGAAATTTGCACAGCTGAAAAAATAACATTTTTAAGCTTCGTTTGTCAACAGGAATAGATAATTAGACATAGTTGGTAGTCTAGGGGGGTTCTGGAAAGCTCTTTCCTGTTTCCTGCTTGAAAGGTGAATGTGATGACTGAAGCAACGGCAGTCATATTGGATCATAAAGTGATCTTGACAATGGAAGCTACACACTCAGAATAGTAGAGCATAAAGATGAAGGTTTGGCCCCTGGTGATATCTTAGAGTCACAGCATTAGCATCAGAGAGCTGCCTTCCAGACTTCTTTTATGTGAGAGGGAAAGCAAACTCCCTGATTTGTTTAAGCCATAATGCAGGTAATGTTCTGTTTTCTCCTAGACTCACTCCTGCCCTTTTCAGCTTTGCTCTGTACTTTAGGAAATGACATTTCCCAGTCTCCCTTGACTTTTGCCTTCCAGGGAGATCGAACTAATGAGTTGAATGCCAAAGGGCAAGAGGTGGGAAAAGCCAGAGTATTTCTTTCCATTTCTCTTTGATTCAGGAGAGACTCTGGCAATAGAATGATTTGCTCTCACTGGACAAGCTTCCCTCTACAGGGACTTTTCCATCTTCTCCCAAGTAGCCCTGGCTCCTGGGCTGCTGTGCCTCCATCTCCTGCCTTCCTCTCTCCATCATAGTGGCATGGGCTTTCCCCTGTTGCTAATCAGCAAATATCCTCACTGAATAATGTTCAACTTGTCACCTCTTTCATCAACTGTGCAGCAAATTCCTGGAAATAATGCCCTTTGTTTGAAATGTGTGCACTGGTTTCTGTTTCCTGACTTGCCCCTGAATGATACGGCCACTGCATTTGGCAAGAGGGAGGGACTCTTTTTTCCTCCCAGCTGAACACAATGTTTGACTGTTATATCTTGCTTCAGAATTCCTGGAGAAAGAAGAGAAAAACCTCTGGGATGCTAAGGCCTCTTAACATCCCAGTTAGACCAGCAGATCCTGGACATTTATGGCTTCTGCCACACAGATTTGAGCCTTCTCTGGATCTTGTTTCCGAAAACAAAACTGAAGGGTCTTTCACCTTCTCTTTTATGGCTAAGTGCTTAGTGTGTGCTTCCTTGACAATTATATCTCTGCCAAAAACTCACTCTGGGGGTCAAACTTTCCAGTGTGCCACCTCCTGCACAGCTTTACCACATGGGCCAAGGGAACATTGGTAACCTATGATCTCACCATAATCTTCCTGTGTTTTCTACTCTTGGGACAGTCCATTCACACAGCGTTTCCTAAATGTGTTCAATAAGCAGTTCAAAGTCTCCCTCTGGCGCTTGATCTACAGCTTTCGCAAACATCGTCGGCTTGTGCTATTTGAGACCGGCTGCTCTGGAACATCCTGCTGACATCCTGCTTCTTGTCCCTGGATCCTGGAGATGGAGACAGATGTGATGGGGACGGGGTCCTCCCACCAATTCCAGTGTTCAACTGGAAAACTTTCCATCTTGCCCTGAGACCAATTCAGCCTTCTTCCAGTTCTATATTGGACCACACAAGGCTCTACCATCTCCATTCCTCCAATACCTTATGCAGGAAATCTCTGATGGAATCACTGATAAGCTCTCACATCAAGGCATCGCTCCCAAGTTCCACCAAGACTTGGGTCTATTCTTGCACACATTTCAGAACTTGACGGCCTGCCTTGGTCCCCTTGGTGTTCCTGTCTTTATATAAGACAATACGCCAAGTGCCCCAACAGCTCAGGCTGGGTCTGAACAGAATTTCTCTCCAGTCTCAGAGCATTGTTGGCTTACTTCATTTGGCATGATAAGTTCCTGTACTGTAGTTCACTAATGCCTCTTCCCCCCATTTGGAAAGTATAATCCATTGCAAGAATAAATCCAAATTTATTGATAAGTGATCATAAATATGCATGGAGTTCAGAGGATGGTTCAATTTTTTTTTATTATTATTGTTCCCATAAAGGCTGCCTGCCCTTCAAAAAGAATTAACCAGGGATATGCACTGAAAAGCAAAGAGCAAAAAGATTCCCTTTACCTCTCCATGCCCCTTCCTGTGGGCATCGGTGCTGCCCTTTGTCATTAAGGCCAGTGAGCCCTGTCCCTGCCTCTAGTCCCCCAAAATAAAGATGGATTCTTAAATTCTTCAGCATGCAGCACCTCTAAGACAAACAAAACTCTCTTTTGCTAGTATTGATCACTTCTCATGTAACACAACTGTAGCGTGTGCACATTTCAAAAGCTATCCCCTCCCCTTTAAGAGCAATAATGGGAAGAAATAAATTGAAAGTGACAGAAGACTCCATCCTACTACAGAAAAATAATAAGCAATGGATTAATTTCCTAATATAGAAAAATCAGTAAAATTAGGTTTCCAAAAGTTTTAGGGAAAATAGAATTGGAACAAATAAAGATGAATAAGTCCAAAGGATTTCTAAGAAAGATTCTTATATTTAAGGATTTTTTCCCATTAATCTTTCTCCATATAATTGTTGTTTTATAAATAATATTCTTTAAGGTTGTTGTACCACAATGATTTTTAAAGAATTTCTGCACAGATAGCTAGACAGATAGATAATGATAGCTAGACAGATAGGTAGATAAACCAGCAATGCATACCCAAGCATATTGATGATTTTACATCAGAGTTACCAAGCTGCAAAGGATTATCTGTGAAGAAAAAAGAATCTCCTTACATGGTGGCCATGCATTTTAGAGAACAAAAATAATAATTTATATATTATTTCTACAAAAGCAATTATTTCTCTTCAAGTGGAAATTGTTACAAGGGACATACAAATGCTGTGAACTGAAATGGAAAAAAAACAGTATGTTGCTCTGTTCAAAACATTTTCACTCAATTCAACCAATCTCCTACACTCCTCAATAATATGGCAAACCTAAAATTTTTTAGTTTTATGTGAAACTAAAAAATGAGACTTGTTTGGATTGTTCCTCCTTTTTTTTTTTTTTTTTTTTTTTTTGCTGTTCCTCATGTTTTTTGTTATGCGTGGCTTAGGCTGAAAAATCAGAGATGTATGTTGATGCATCTTTTAGCATCCATTCTCATTTATCACAAAGAAATAGGAAAATGAAGAAGTCTACACATCAGTGAGTTTCTTAATGGTGGTTAGAGATGTTTTGCAATGGAAGGATAATATGCCATAGATGACAAGGTATTTTTGGTGTTTTTTATGGGTTTTGTTTGTTTGTTTTTGAAAAAGAAATGCAACTCACTCTTACCTTCCCCCCAATTTTTCTTTGTTTGATGAAAATGATGAGGAACAACCAAGAAGATTGTGTATGACTAAGTCAGTTGGCTAGAGTTCATGAATTGACAAGTTGCCTGACTCTTAGCTCTAAAAGAAATGCATTTTTACTTCCAACATGCATTTGTATTTGGGAAGTGAGTACAGCATACCATAGTGAACTGGGGTGCTCCTGGGGAAAACACCCAGATCTACTTTTTAGAATCACAAAACATTAGCTCTGGAAGGAATCACAGCAATGATTTTCTTTAGTCCCTCAATGACATGAAGATTAGGGCAGAGGCATCAACTGACTGCTTCAAGTTTGCACACTAGGGTGACCCACCATCTCGGTTTCCTCAGATCTGTCCTGGTTTTAGCACTTAAGACCTCATGTGCCAGGAAAGCCTTTAGTCTTGGGACGGTTGGGTTTTCTCAAATTAGGTCTAGATTTCAGGTTGCCTGATTACTAACCCAGTGATTTTTTTTCCACATATCTTTATTTTTTACCAAGAATCTAGTTGGTCTATTGTTAAAAGACCATTTATATATATGTTTAAGTACTAATGACATATTCCTTATATCATTTATGGTATGAAATAAAAATTGTGGTTTTGGTTTTGACTGCCAAATAAATATTTTAGAAGATTATTCCTGTGTAAGACATGACCTAAATATTATTTCATTGCATTCTCCCTCCTGTCTCTCCTTCCTTTTTATGCTTGGAAAGAAGTAGATTTGTGCTGTTATGCATGGTTTAGGCTGATAAATCAAATCAGTAGATGTTTCAAATAAACAAACAAAATGAATTTGAGAGGTTATAAGTGTTTGCAAGTGTCACCGTGGAGACCAGAGAATGGATCGTCGCCATGGAGACCTGCATAAACACTCTGCCTGTGATTATTTCCATGTGAAATCAGATATGGAGGAGATTTGGGAAGGAAGATGTATAAATGGAGTTGGCATTTATTACGGCTGGAAACGAGTTGTGTGAGAAGGTGGAGGGATGCGAGAGCCAGTTGATAGCATAAATGTGTCTGTGCTCACCGTTGCTCCATCAATGTGCAGGGAAAAACCTTCAAGGAAAACCTCAAAGTTTGGAGGGTCAGGTAGGTATGCTCTACTAAAATACTGTAGGATTGGAGGTGACTCCCATTCACTCTTCTACACCTTTGTCCACACTGGCCAACTGTCACTGTTACTGTGGTAAGTTCTATAGGGTTATGATATAATAATAATGACGGCTAGTCTTTATTATGTGCCTGTCATATTACAGAGACTGTATTAAGCCCATTATGGATATCATGTCACTGAAGCTGAACAACGCTTATAAGGTAAGGCAAATATGATCTCCATTCTACCAACAAAGGAACTGACCTCGCTCAAGGTCGTGCAGCTAGAAAATGGTGAAACCAAGATTCAAATCAGGCAGTCTGGGGACAGAGCCCACAGATCTTACATACAGCACTCTGATGAGAAGATGAGGTCCTTGTATCTGAGGTGCTTTGCATCTAAATAAGGAAATAAACATACTAATAAAGAATAACACTAGGGCAACAATATGTATTTCTAGTAGCTATATACATTTTAGCTAATTACAGGTTAATTACAGGTTAATGTCAATGTGAACCTCATCCCCTTACCTCTTCCTTCTCTACAAATGTTGTGTCGTTGAAATTCTTAGTTGCAAAGAACAGGACACTTAAGCTAGCTAAAAAATAAAAGAAAGGTATTGGCATATGAATTAAGTTATGGGATATCTGGGAGGGTCAGAGTCATGTTTGATAGGCACAGAACCCAAAGTCTACACCATCCTACCTCAATGTATACAAAACTCTTATTAGGCATTTGAATAAAATTTGCCCTAAAATGTATCTTTACATTTTCAGGTGCATTGAATCAAGGACGGGATCCATTTACAATAACACTCTTCCCCGTAAGCTCTATTTCCTCACAGAACACCAGTGGACAGCGTTCCATGGCCAAGCTGTTCTAATGATTACAAAGCTTCAGAGGAGGGATTCCTAGTAATCCTAGACAGCTTTGTGTTGGGTCAACCAACCTTTCCTAAGAAAGAGTGATACGGAGCCTTGTCTGACAGCAGGCATCAACGGAATTTATTGTAATCTTAAAGAATGGCTGGGAGTATCAATAATCTTGGATAAAGCCCTTTGATTCAAATCTTGTGGAAGATTTCTTTACAAGTTATTGATACACAGAGAGTCAACTTTCATTTTGCACTGAAAAGTACTTGGCAGACAGCAAAGGGTATAGGACACTTCTCTGCAGAGAAATAAGGGACAACATAAAGCCCATTGGTTTGGATCAAGACAGGACAAGTCATTATGATTATTAAATTAGAAAGTACACCTGTAGCACTCAGCACTAAGCAGATATGTTATACCTGGTAGTTCACTTTCTCCACCACATATAACCCCATGGCTCTTCTGAACGTGAACAGAATTTCTGGCTGGACTTGTGGAAGTCGGATTGGAAGCAGCTAATTTGTTTTTAACTCTTTGGATGCTATCAGTTATGTAAAGACATTCTGTTTCGTTTTTCACCATGATTGAAAGTTTGTAGCAATATATGTGACCCACCTCTACCTAGCAAGTACGTGGGGGACTTCCTGGCATGATCTTTAGTATGCACACACCTAGATTCATCTTACTTTCTAATCCTTATTTTCTCTTTCTCATTTTTTAAACTATTTTCATTTGTATATTATCCAACTGTGTTATATGAATCTTTTTGTGCTTAAATGCTTTTTAGGAAAAGAGTGGCCTAACAATGTGGCTTCTTCTGTGATACCACATCGGAAACCCAGGACCCCCTGGGGGGGCTCCATACCTGCAGGTTCTGTACTTGGGGCTTTCTCAAACCCATTCCCACTTTTGCCTGAGTTTTAGGCTGGCTGTGATTTTCTTCTTCAATCCAATCCATCTGCTTTTATCTTTCAGAGATTTCTCTTGATTCCTAGTCCCTAAGCACCTCCCACCCCATTTCCCAACACCTATTTGATTTATTTTACTTTCTAGTCTCCTCTGCTCTTTCCAGAGTGGAAGCTGGAGAATAAAGAACATGCTCAGCCTGCCATCTTCCTACAGTGTCCCCTGATCCCTTCTCCAGTCCAGATTTGTATTTCCTCTGAGCATGCACACTCAGATGCCCCTTAGGAGCCTCAATTCACAATGTCCAAAAGGGACTCTTCACCTCAACCATACCTGACTCTGTGTGTGTGTGTGTGTGTGTGTGTGTGTGTGTGTGTGTGTGTGTGTTCGTGTTCCCTGCATCACCAAAAAAGAAAACATGTTGTATTCTGGCTCTCCCCACTCTCATATCTCTCCCACCATAAAATGTCCAAGCCTCTAGTTATTCCACATCCCAAATGTTCAAATTCATCCCTTATATGTCATCTTTTCATTGCTATAGCATAACAGAATCCACCTACTATGTGCAGGCACTGCTCCAAACACTGAACAAAACAGATTTTCTTTGCTCTCATTTTTAAAAAATGTATTTAACAAATGCTTCTATAGAGTATGCTATGTGCCATGGATTCCTGTAAAAGTCCATGAGAGTCTGTTCTAGTAGGAGACACACATTAATTAGATTAGTCCTTCAAGTCTCAGTTTAGGTCATCTTTGGAACCTCTCCCAAATCTCCCAGGTTCAGCTAAGCCTGACACACCCTGTACAGACCATTACCCCAGAATGTTTATGTGGTTGCTTCTGCCATGGAACTGCAAGTCCCCAAGTTGTGCCCTTCTCTTTATCCCTAGAACAGTGCTCAACACCAAATAGGAAGTCAATAAATGTTGATTGAACACCCACCAAATTAAGCCAATTTGATCATGTTGTTCTGCTGCTTAAAACATTTTCATGAATCGCCACTACTAAAGGCACAAGTCCAAGTCCTCAGCATGGCACATGATGCCCCACAGAATGGCCCCACCTCCAGTTATCAGTCGTGCTCCTTTTGCTCCAGCCACACTAAACTCTTTCTCACTCCCAAAGTAATGTTCTCTATAATTCCTCAAGGCTTGCTATGCAATGCCCTACCTAACTTGTCTACCTTTATTAAAGTCTTTTATTTTACTATTTTTTTTTACTTTTTTTATTTCAACATATTACAGGGGGACAAATATTTAGGTTACATATATTGCTTTTGTCCCATCTAAGTCAGACTTTCAAGTGTGTCCATCCCCCAGATGGTGCACACCATACCCATTAGGTGTGAATATTCCATCGGCTCCTCCTCGCTCCCACCTGCCTGACATCCGATGAATGTTACTACTATATGTGCACATAAGTGTTAATAAGTTAACCAATTTGATAATGAGCACATGTGGTGCTTGTTTTTCCATTCTAGTGATACTTCACTTAGTAGAATGGGCTCCAGCTCTACCCAGGATAATACAAGAGGTGCTAGATCACCACTTTTTTTGTTTTGTTTTGTTTTGTTTAATTTTTTCTTTTTTCTTTTTATTTTTTTTATTTTTCATTTTTTAAACTAGACCTGGAATTTAGATCACCACTTTTTTTGTGTGTGTGTGGCTGATTAGAACTTCATGGTATATATTGAATAAGGATTCTTTTCCCCAGTGTATGTTTTTGTCTGTTTTGTCAAAGATTAGATGGCTATATGAGGATTGTTTTATGTATGGGTTCTCAGTTCTATTCTATCTATCTGTCTCTGTTCTTGTGCCAATACCATGCTGTTTTAGTTACTATAGCCTTGAATATAGTTTGAAGTCTGGTAAATTGATGCCTCCCAATTTGTTCTTATTGCTTAAGTTTTTTTTGTTTTTTTGTTTTTTTGGTTTTTTTTTTTTTTTTTTTTGCTATATGGCCTCTTCTCTGGTTCCATATAAAGCATAGAATTATTTTTTCTAGGTTCTTAGAAAAATGATTTTGTTATTTTAATAGAGATTGCATTGAATCTATAGATCACTTTGGGTTCATGACCAAACTCAAAGATCACATATCCCTACATGTCACATGTTCCCCATAGGACTTGTAACTCTGGTACCTACATGTTCACTTATATTCACTTATCACATGATATTTCAATGATTTATTTATATGTATCTACCTCCCAACTCACTCCATGGGCTTTTGAATTCTTAAAGAACAAGAATTATATTTTACTTATCTTTGAATTCTCCCTACTTTCATATAACACTTGTCTCAGCACCTTGACTATAGCAGATACCCAAGAAATATTTGATGTAATGAACATATGAGTGAGTGCATAGATTTACACAGCTCTTCACTGAACTATGTGGCATGACTAGAGAAGGGTCAAACCTCAGTTTATTTGATGTTTCCACAGAAGGAAGGATTCAAGGTCTTAATTCTTAAACCAAAACAGGAAATTTTATTTTCAAGTGCCTCTTCTAAATAAATGTGCTAGCTTTATTGGCTAGCCACCCACTCTCCATTTTTGTTACTTTTCAAATGTAAAAAATTATATGTTCTTAAAGTGGTTTTTTTTTTTTGCGATTTCTAGCAGAATATTATATCAGTACCATCACTTACGTATTATCTCCTCCTACACAATCTATACATAAGACATTATTTGTTTCTTAAAGCTAAATCTCTATTATCCAATTTAAAATAGCTTTAGGTAATTATGAAGTACTGTTTCAGCCTGTCTTAAGTCTGTATATTGGTTAAATGGATCTTGCATAGTGGAAAACAATAATTGTCATTGGTAATGAAATTTTAAGAAAATGTAACCTATGTTTTTCCTGGGCCACCTGAACCTTAGTCATATTATTGGCAATAAACTGTTTCTCTAGCTCTGACCCCTGCTTATGTTACAGGACCTTAAATCTTTTTCAGAATTTTCTATTCCATCCTCAGATTTATCTGAAAGGTCCTAATAAATGTTTGAAATGTTTCAAAACGATAAGTTCTTTCAGCAGCCATGGGGCATTCACCATGTTTCTCCCGTCCTTCCCTCTAACCTCTGTAGGAATCTGGTGCTGAAGATTCCTGGCCTTTGCTGTCCAGGTTGTTGGTCTAAGGGCAGCTGTGCTGCCTTCCGTTGCTCCCGGGGCCATTGGAAAGCCTCCAACCATTGGCACTGCCTCCTGCTGCCTGGGAAACCTTCCTCATCTGTGACTGCGAGTGGTGCCATGGAATGTTCCCCGGTCCACCTGCTGCACATGGCACCACTACTGGCCTCATGCCACTACTACCGCTGACCCCAGCTCCTCTTGATTCCCACAGGATGCTCTGCAGGCCCCAAAGCTATGTGTGATGTGTCCCAATCTCACCAAATACTTGAAGAAACGTGGTCATTTTCGTTTTAACTTTCAGACTCTTCCCACTTTGTTGTTTGAAACCAAGAAAGTCAGGTTTTAGAAACAAGCTGAGTTTTACACTTTCAATATCCTGAAACCACCCACACTAAGCTTGTGTACCTGACTTGCTCTTTGTTTTGCATGAGTTCAATCCCAGTGGCTCCTTGGTCACCTAAGTATGTGTACATGCTGGGTCTAACCTATGGCAGCAGCCTGGAGACTCGGGCTAGCTTCCCTTCTACAAATATAAGCAAATACATACGTATAGGTTACTACTGAGAATATAAAAGAGAACTCAGATATTACATGTTTTCTTTGGTAACATGGAATTGCTTTATATTTCTCTGGTATTGTGGAATTCTTCAGAAAAGATAAAACCTAGCATCACCTCATTTGCTTTGAGGAATATCAGCTGGGATAGCTCAAAATAATGATTATTTTTTTTAAGATAAGAGCTAATTTCTCTCCTGGGTGCAAGAAGTCTGAAAGCAGGCAGTGCAGGGCTGGGTGTGAAGCTCTATGGGGTGGTCAGAGCCAAGACTATGTCAGTCTTTCTGCTCTTCCACCATCAACATGCAATGTCCACCTCATGGCCCTGGATGGCTGTTGGAGCCTCAGGCACTATAACTGCATTCCAGCCAGCAGGAAAGAGGAAGGACAAAAAAATGGCATGCCCTTCTCCTTGAGGACACTTTATATACATACAATTTACATACATTTTCATTTAACCTCCTGTTGGCCAAAAGTTGGCCATAATGCCACATGTAGCTGCAAAAGAAGCTGGAATATGTAGTCTTTATTACAAGTATCCAGGTTTCCAGCTAAATTAGCAGTTCTACTACAGAGTTCTACTACCAAGTACTCCCAGCTATCCTCAGATGTATATTCTTGATTTTTTTGTGGATTTAAAACTAGTGTAGGAAACAGGGACAGGTCATTGAATTGCTTGTGCCACACACACTAATGTGTGACAGGACAATGTATTTAGAATCTAACTTGTGCTTCATTCTCACTACTGTTCATACATTTTCCTTCCACATACTGAAAAGGCAGCTAAGCCTTTTGTTCCCATGCTTAATAGATTCTTGTGTTAGAAGGCCAAAAGCAGAAGTTGCCAGCTACCCAACAGGTAAACCCAGCTTCAACTTTTCAAGGCATAAGCTCATGAAAGCAATGGTAGTGAGGTATCTGAAAGGGGAAGGGGTCTGCAAAGTTTGAGGAAAGCAGAATTGGATCAATTTGAGGAGAGAGGCTTTAACCCTTCCTTGAGGCTGAGGGGCCAGGGCAACACCATGCTCATGTACAGCACTCAGGGACACCCACACATCCTACGTGGACATAGCAATGTGTTACGGCTTATGCAGCTGGATGTGGGCACTGAAGCCCCTCTCAAGCTTGGGAACATTTCCTATGCCCAAGCTGCCTATTTCCCAGAGAGCATGACCAAGGGGAACCCAACCCGAAGGTGCCCCTTCCCCTGTATTATGGATTTACAAGTCAACTGAGACTATAATTTAACCCTAGAGAAGTAGAGGCAGCTCCCCAAAATGAGATCAAGGGTGCAATTCTCACCACCACAGGCTGATATCAGCTTATGGAGAATCTTATTTTTCAAACATAGTGCTTTTTAAGCCCATATGTCATTGGTTAATACTTATTCCTGCTGTGAAGGATAGATCTGGAAGTAGAGCTCAGAGTATTAGCCTTGTATAATAAATACTCTGTGTAGCTTTTCTGTCTCTGAAAATCAAGAGTAAAAGTGGAATGATATTGATTGTTGAGTGGTTTGTTTCCTCATCTCGTCATCTCGTTTCCTTGGGTAATCATTTGTTCTGTTTTCCCCCATGGATTTAACAGTGCATAGTCACTTTTGAGGCTATAAACTCCTCGAGGGCAGGCCAATTCTGTGACATGGACCACAGGTGTTGCTTACAGAGTGAGTCATTTTATCAGCCCTCTGTTGGATCATCGAGGCAACTGAAATTCATTAGCCAGGGTTTTTCTGTTTGAGCTGGATTACATACCGTACTTAGAAATCAGACTCAGGGAAGAGCCTTTCTCCTTGTCAGAGTTGTAGGGGGACAGTTATTTTCTGTTGGACTCACCATGATTCTTTCCCTGTGTCTGAGGCTTGTTACAGATTTATATGCCTGAACCAAGTCTCCAAGGGAAACCCAAGGTGTTACAGCCAGTGATATTGATGATTTAGTAGACGATGTTCTTTTTTCTAAATTTAAATAAAACCAGCGGGTTATGAGGAACCATTCGTCAGCTGAGTCATAAAGACAAGTTCCTACCCTCTTGCAATTTAAAATTAAAAATTCATGAAGCATTTTCCAAAAGGCTGTTGAAAATCAGGCTTGATTACATTCTTTCTCCGACCGGGCTTAAATGTTATCTATATGATTAAATACCTTTAAAAGTCTTCACTTTTGCCAGGGAATTGTAATCTGGTGTTTCTCATTTAACAAGAATAAATGTTGGGCCTGGTTACCATTTAGTTAAGCTAAAGAAAAATATAAGCATCACAGGGAAGCAAACAGCAAAAGAAACCATAAATGTGAGTAGGCTTTGCTGTGCTTTGCTGCAAAGGTTGGCAGTCTTTGAAAACTGGCATGCTGGTTTTCTCCCAAAGGTGGATAAACTTAGCTGCCAACATGAGGCCAAGGACAATTGTCAGCTGTTGCTGCTTCTGTCTGGTGACAGTCCTCTCAAAAAGATGGAACTTTGGTCTGGAGGTGGGGACTGGGGGATGACAATTGATCTCCCTGGCAATGAAAGCTAGTTCTGTCTCATAATTGGCCCACTTGCCACAGTTCACTGATGCCTGCATTAGCACCTAATAACTGGGTTTCAATAATAAGTTTTGGAACCACAATATTCTCAGAGATGTCATTGCTTTTGCTATTAGAAATTTGTCAAAACCATTAAAATATTTTCCTCTGTGGTGGCTATGTTATTGCAAAAAAGGCAGGGAACTTTGAGAGCTTGCTTTTTCAGGATTATGAATGTCATGTAAGGAAGGGAAGATGCTTCCTTTTATCCTTCTAGGTTCTGTGGCTATTCTAAGAATGAAATTGGCATAAGACAGATTAACAGAAGAAAAACCATTTTAATTGCATATGTTTGTATGGCAATCCCACAAACATGTGAGAATCCGGGAAGCAGCTAGCTAATTGAGACTTAAATGTCATCCTGAGCTACAGAAAGGAATAGAAGTTTGGGGCTTGGGGGTAAGGAGGAGGGGGTAGGGGCATATACTGTGGGAAGGTGGGTAGAGGAGATGTTTAGTGAATAAAGATTGTCTGTTATGCAGACAAAATTCTCTCAGGTGATAAAACCTCTGAGTAGCTCTTTTCCTGGGACAGATACCTTTACTGATAAGAATTTCCTTTATAAATGTCAATCTCCTTCACAAAGCAGAAAATTGATACTTTATTTTAGGTAGTTGAAGGGGAAGTAAAGAGCTTTTCCTACATTGGCTTGTTCTTAATTTCCTTGAGCTCAAAATAATCAACATGTGAAAGTGGCATATTTTGCAGTGACAGGTTCTGAACCCATTCAGTCACATAACTTGCTGCCCTCCTGCCATTAAAAATTCATGAAGCATTTTCAAAAGGCTCTTGAGATGAACACTAGACTCCAAGTTGCTCAGAACCTTGATCCTGATCTCAGAAGGTGAAACCTGTGGGGTGCCCCGTGGAGATTCTAACCTTGTCCCTGCCCCTGCTTATGGTGAAGTTCAGTAAATCCCTAGGGTCTATTTTGTGTGCAGCTCTGACTCCTCCCTCTATACCAGGTGGTAAAAGCTACATGTCAAGACCCTTAAGAAAACCTAGAATAGATATATACACTAATAACATAATAATAATAGCAATAATGCTACCTCTCTTCTGAAATTTCTCAAAAAAGCAAGGATGCTTCTTTCCGAGAAGTCCCCAACAATCGTCTTAAGTCTCATTGAGCCAAAGTTGATCAACAACACCTAAGTGGACATATAGGAGTAACATTTATCAGGTGTTGGGAGGGTGAGATGGGAGAGGAGGGGATAGGTATATACAATCACAATGAGTAAGATGTGCAATGTTTAGGGGATGGACACACTTGAAGCTCCTACTAGAGGGGGGAGGGGGGCATGGGCAATATATGTAACCTAAACACTTGTACCCCCATAATACACTAAAATAAAAATAAAGAAATAAAGAAAAGAAAAAAAGACAAAGTTGATCAAAACTCTAGTCTAGAACCAATAATCATGACCAGGAAGTGGGACTATGCTGATTAATTTAGGCCTGAGCCAGGGGCCCCATGACTAGAGCCAGAGGTAGATCGAGCCAAGACTGTGGAGCTTCATTCAAAGTCTCAAAGGCCTTCTAAGTTTGGGTATGTAGACTCAGTCAAGAATGGGATAGTTTCTAAGAGAAGAGGGGATGAGTGATGCAATGATAGCCACAATGTCCTTAGCAACTAGTAATATTTATTTAGCACTCATTTTATATTACCACAGTTTTAAGAACTTTTTAAATTAATCCTCACAAAAATCTACAAAGTTCCTATTTTATGCACATATTGAGATGAAAAAAAAATCAAAACTCAGAGAGGCTAAATAACTTGTTAAGGTCATACAGCTAGGAATTGGCAGAGCTGGTATTCAAATCTAGGCATTCTGATTTCAAAGCTCAAACTCATTCAGTCTCACTCATAATGAGGCATTTTTAAGCTCAGCCAGAGCACACTGAGGAAGCCAGTTGTCATCCTGGGCTTAGAAGACCAAGGAGGCCAGAGAATCAGACCCAGTCAATTAACACAACTTCCTCCCCACCTGTGGCTCTGTCATGGTCACCTCTCCAGGCAACCATTAACCCCCTTCCACTGGGCCCCTCTTGCTTTCCTTACATCTCCTCTGGGACCCGAAGAAGGGATTACAAGGTGGGCATGGTTTCCATGGGCTAGGAGCAGCCTGCAGGAGGGTAGTGAAAAGGCTTCAAGTGTCTTATAAGACGACAAAGACAGGTGCTTGCCACTAGCAGTTGATTTCCCCTGGATGTGATAAGACGAACTCAATTTTTACTATACAGAAATAGCTCCAAATCTGTACTTTACTTTAAAAATTGGACAATATGATAATTTCTAAGAATTTTTCTATTACAATCAAAAATTATAGCATATCACACAGTGTCTGATATGCTATAATTTTTGGTTTTAATAGAAAAATTCTTAGAAATTATCATATTGGTGGGTATTTATAAGGTTGGCCCAAGTGATTATTTCTAGTACCAAGAGATAATAGAAGGTTCCTATGGTGATGACTAGCCTGGGCAAAATATCACATCCACGGTCATTAATAATATCTTATTCTATCTGTCAGTTGTCGAGTCTTAGTTCTCTGCATAACATGGTTTGTGTCTCCGTTTCTTCCCTGAAGAAGTAGGTGCTGGGAATGAAGCCAAAAATCTGCAGCAGGAAAATTGACATATACCTAGTGAATATGACTGCTCCTGGCATTGAGATCCTCTCGATCCATCTGATCTGTCTTGCGACATTTTCTGTGGCAGGTTTAAAGGAGTGAAACAGAGAGAGCTGTCTGGGTTTAGCAAGAAAGTCTTGCCTCTTTATTATTCCTGTGTTCTCAGGTGGTGTCATGATTCATAACTCATTTTGAACTGAATAGTTGTGGACTTTGTCAAACAAACCATGTTAATTTCATAAAGTTGGGTTAAGTAAGGATAAAAGGAAAAAAGAGAGAAAATTTATTTGGAGCTATTATATAAGCCTGTAGGAGGTTACAAGTCCTTCAGGAAATGATATATGCCAGTTAAAAAATACCCTTATTGTTTTTCTGGACTAAACTGTATTCATAAGCATAAAAGCCATGAATTTATTTTTTTTTGTTTTTTGTTTGTTTTCCAGCTTTATTGAGGTATAATTGAAAAATAAAAATGTTTTTTTTTTAAGACAGAGTCTCACTTTATTGCCCAGGCTAGAGTGAGTGCCGTGGCGTCAGCCTAGCTCACAGCAACCCTAAACTCCTGGGCTCAAGCAATCCTGCTGCCTCAGCCTCCCAAGTAGCTGGGACTACAGGCATGTGCCACCGTGCCCGGCTAATTTTTTCTATATATATTAGTTGGCCAATTAATTTCTTTCTATTTATAGTAGAGATGGGGTCTCGCTCTTGCTCAGGCTGGTCTCGAACTCCTGAGCTCAAAGGATCCGCCCACCTCGGCCTCCCAGAGAGCTAGGATTACAGGCGTGAGCCACCGCGCCCGGCCATAAAAATGTTTTTATTGAGCCAAGTATTCAGGTTTCAAATGTGTTTAAACATTAATAAGCAATAAGATGAGTTGTTACAGTATTTTTGAAGTCTATTTGAGGCGAGTTTCAGATGATTATAAATAAGAAAGCTTTGTGAGATTTCAGCACTTATTTTAAGCTGTATTGATCCATTCTACACATTATTTGGTAAGTTTCTCCTTGTAAAGCACTGTGCTAGTGCTGGAAAAGCAGTAGTAAATACGATGGAACAATCTCTCCCTGCAGTGGCCCTCACTATCTAATAAGAAAGAGGAAGAAAAATAAACATAATAAATACTTCAAATGTGAAAACTTTTATAAGGGTTAATAACAGAGTGCCCAGAGACAGAATAACGTATGGGAGGGAGGGAGGAAGGGATTTCATGTAGGGTAATCACGGAAGGGTTCTCTGAGAAGCAGACTTGCATTAACACACACATGAGAAGGATGAGAAGCCACACAAATAGAAAAGAAAACCATGTTCCGGGAAGAGGAAACAGGATGCAAAAAGACCCCTCAGAGGGACAGAGTCAGAGAAGACAGAGAAGCCTAAGGAGGGGAAATGTATTAGAGAAGGGGATACCAGAAACAAACATTTGAAGTATCTGTAAAATACTGAAGTGGAGATTTCAAGCCGGCAATTGGGCAAAGCATCTGGAATCCGGAAGCAAAGTCAGAGAGAACACGCACAGTAGACGTTGGTAAACACTTTAAAATAACACGGTGGGTGTGATTGCCTAGGAAGAGAGCCTGGAGAAGAGAGAACCTCGAACATCGAGCTGTCAATACAGAAAAAGAAGCCCACAAAATAGTTAGCCCATTAGGCATCTTCCCAAAAAAAGCATAAGACATTCTATTATAAAGACATCTGTACCCGAATGTTTATGGCAGCACAATTCACTATTGCAAGGACGTGGAAACAACCCAAGTGTCCGTCAATTCATGAGTGGATTTTTAAAATTTGGTATAAGTTTACAATGGAATATTACTCAATTCTAAGAAACGACAGCGAGCTAGCACTGGTTATATTATCCTGGATTGAGCTTAAGCCCATTATCCAAAGTGAGGTGACACAAGATCAGAATAATGGGCTCCACATATACTCACCATCAAATTGGTACTGACTGATTAACTATGGTGCTCAAAGGGTGGTGGTGTTCACCAGGAATTCAGGAATTGGGGGGGGGGTAGACCCACATCTGAGGGATGTGGTGAACAATGTGGAGGGGAAGGGCATACCTCTAACCCTTGCTAGGGAGAGGCAAAGATATAAAATGTAACCTAAATATTAAGAAAAAAAGAAAAATAAACATTTGTCAGGTGTGGGGCAGGTGGGAGGGGGAGGAGGAGAGGGGTAGTATATACATACATAGTGAGGGTGATGCACACTGTCTGGGGGATGGACACGCTTGAAGCTCTGACTCGAGGGGGGAGGGGAGACAAGAGCAATGTATGTAACCTTAATGTTTGTACCCCCATAATATGCTGAAATAAAAAAAAGAAAAGAAAAAAAAATTTTTAACAGTAGAAATGGATGAATCTTAAAGACCTCAAATACGTCTTGATAATTTATTATTAGATTATTAATATTGGAAGCATATTATATATTGTCTGATAATTTTCTAACTTTTTGCCTCCTATCTTCTTTTGGAAATATCACATATCTATTAAATAAAAGGTGCTTAACCAAAAAAAAAAAAAAAAAAGAGTCAGCTCAGGAGAAAGAAAACTGGAGAAAGGGGCTTATCAGAGAAGCCAAAGAGAGGGAGAGAGTTACTGGTTAAGAATGGTAGAGTGCCTCTTATATTATCCTGGGTAGAGCTGGCGCCCATCCTTAGAAATGAGATAGCAAAAGAATAGAAAAACAAGCACATGTACTCACCATCAAATTGGCACTAACTGATCAACACTAAGGTGCTCACATGGCAGTAATATTCATTGAGTGCCGGGCTGGTGGGAGGGGGTACTGGGGGTGGGTAAACTCACAACTCATGGATGTGGAGCATGCTGTATGGGGGAAGGGCATGCTTATAGCCCTAGCTTGAGCCAGGCAAAGGCATTTTATGTAACCAAAATGTTTGTAGCACCATAATATTCTGAAATAAAAAAAAAAAAAAGAATGGGGGAGTGATGAGTACATGCATTTCTTTTCTATACTAAGACTCTAGTAAATGATAATAAATAAATTTTTTTTCAAAAAAAAAGATATGAACTCACAACAACAAAGGCACCAGGAGACAAGCTGTCATCAGTGGCTTCATGTAAATGATTGCAGTGATTTCTGGAGGATGGAAAACAGATAGAAGAGTGATTGAGTGTGACAGAGGAGGCCATGGCTCAGAGAACACGTGGGGGAGGCCCGAGTAAGGAGAGCCCCAGCCTGCCCCGTGGAGCCCTGGCACAGCCCAGCACAGGCCAGGGGTAAGAGAAGAGAAATGAGACTCGGGTCTGGAAACAGGATGATTGATTGAAAGGAAGTATACAGAAGAGTTGGTTTTCCACCCCACTCACCCCTGCAATTCTGAATTTCTGGTCCTATATTCTCCAGCTTCTAGAGATATCCTAGTATAAATAATGTCTACTTTCCTAAAAAAAGAAAAAAGCACTTTATTATAAAGATCTGTGCATTGACAAGGCCTATCCATGTACCCAAGGCTTCCAATTAATATTTTATTGCCTCATTCTTACAGATGAATAGACAATTCAAGATGACTAGATTTTTTAGGAAAGTCTCCTCCTACCTGAGAGAAAGAGATCAGGATAAATCAACAGATAAAGATAACACTGAGGAAATGAAAATTTAATATGTGAAATAAAAAAAATTCCATTAAACTTTATTTCACATCTTCAGAGAAATTTAAGAAAATATCGCATTGTAACACAAAAAAAAGGTTGCTAGAAAAAAAAGGAATCATCAAAACATGGAAAGAGGTCTTGTATATTAAAATATGACTGGCAAGATAAAAAATTCAATAGGATTACAAATCAAAATGTACTCAGAGCAGAACAAAAAGTCAAAGAGATACAAAATATTTAAAAAAAATAAAGTTTGAAATGTAGAAAGAGAACGAAAGAATATATCAGGTGTTCCAACAACTGACTAATGGAAGTTCCGGAAAGAAAAAACAAATGACAGAAAATAAATTATCAAAGAAATAATGCAAAGATATTTAAAACAACTGAGAGACATGAGTTCAGATTCAAAGGGTCTACTGAAGGCTTATCATGATGAAGGAAAAAAATCCACATCTAGGCACATCTTGTTGAAATTTAGAATCACCCACAGTATAAACAAAGTCTGAAATGCTTTCACAATGAGGGTAGAGAGGAAACAACTTATAAAAAAACAAGAATCACCTTCTTATCAGATGGAAATAACAACACTGAGCACTAGAAGATGACAGAGCAATGTGAAGTTAAAAAAATACTAATTTTATAAATCCTGACACTTGAGTATGTCTTTTTTAATATCCTGTGTATCAAAACAAGAAGTGTGCATAATCCTTGTCTACTCAAGTATGTGGGCAAACTTGAGGATAAACGTGTGTAATTATTTTGAGTTGTGAGCTGAATTAGATACTTTTGCCATCAAACCCCATTTTTACTTGATTGGACAACTGATAGACAATTCATGGTTATGCAAACTTGGAGTTTTGGCAGACAATTCCTAAAATGAATAAAATGAGCCTGTTGCTTCAAAGAAAACATCTAGTGATATATATTGCCAAAGATAAATAAACTTTCAAGGAGAAATCAAAATTTTGGAAAACTTGTATCTATCATTATGGACCTGACCGATTCCCAATATTTAACGACTTTTCTGATGAGATCAGTAGTAATATTAACAAATGTTATCTTTTGATATCGTAAAATGAAATGTGTCAACATTTGGGGGACCTGCATGGCACATTGAACCAACATTTTCTAAATAATCAATGTATGATGTTACAAAATCATGCATGAGCAAAAACTATTAAAGTATGAGATCAATAGATTTTAATGTAACAGAGTATAAAAATTTTAATAATATGATGCCCAATTCCATACAGCAATTAACCTTTTAGAAACTGTTACTTGTACTGTTTTGGTGAAGTATAAAAGAAAAATATTCACAGAAGATATTATTGGCTCTTCAATGAACAGTATTTACAAAGTCACAATAATGTAAGTACTTCATTGATATGAAATTTTTAGAATCAATGCATAGGCCTGTGTAAGTAACTTAGTGTTACAGAACAAATGGTTAATAGTATCAACCTTGGCGGGGCGTGGTGGCTGATACCTGTAATCCTAGCACTCTGGGAAGCTGAGGCGGGTGGATTGCTCAAGGTCAGGAGTTCAAAACCAGCCTGAGCAAGAGCCAGACCCTGTCTCTACTATAAATGGAAAGAAATTAATTGGCCAACTAATATATAGAGAGAGAAAAAAATTAGCCGGGCATGGTGGCTCATGCCTGTAGTCCCAGCTACTCGGGAGGCTGAGGCAGGAGGATCGCTTGAGCCCAGGAGTTTGAGGTTGCTGTGAGCTAGGCTGACGCCATGGCACTCACTCTAGCCTGGGCAACAAAGGGAGACTCTGTCTCAAAAAAAAATAGTATCAACCTTGTTGAGTCAATAACCAAGTACAGAAGGCAGAAAGTGGGAGGGAGAAGTAGGAAAAAAAGAGAAAGTGTAGGGCAGAAGCATCAATTCCTTCACCTTAGGAAAAGTCAAAAAAAAGTTGCCTATAGCTGATGAGATGAGAATATAAAAGTGTTGGCATTTTGCTAAATATTAAAATGAAACAACAATTGACATAACAAGCATTGAGTGAATGAGGAAGGAAGAAATGGGAATAACAGAAGGGAGCTAAATCCTCATTTATCGTCGTGGAAGCAAAAAGATAATGTCAAAAATTAGGATTTAAAAAATATTATTTATAAATATAGAACTAACTGAAGACTTTTTTTTTTAATTACAAGTTATTCTGGGGAGGAGGGCAAGGGACATGGTGGCATGTGTTGCCAGGTAACACGGAAGACTCAGCTAAATTCGAATTCAAACAAATAACAAAATCCTCAATATTACATGGGGTATACTTATATAAATAAAGTATTCATTATTTATCTGAAATTCAAATTTAACTGGGTGTCCTATATTTTTATTTGTTAAAACTGACTCAATTCTAAGAAACGACAGCGAGCTAGCACCGCTTATACTATCCTGGATTAAGTTTAAGCCCGTTATCCAAAGTGAGGCGACACAAGTTCAGGAAAATGGGCTCCACATGTACTCGCCATCAAATTGTACTGACTGATTAAAACTACGGTGCTCAAAGGTTGGTAGCGTTCACCAGGGGTTCCGGGGTGGGAGGGTAGGATAGACTCACATCTTAGAGATGTGGTGAGCATTGTGGAGGGGAAGGGCATACCTCTAACCCTTCTTAGGAAGAGGCAAAGATATCAAATGTAAACAAAATGTAAAAAAAACACAACTTATTGGGGGACAAGGGCAATATATGTAACCTTAACTATATTTGTACCCCCATAATATGGTGAAATAAAAAAAAAATTTAAAAAAAGAACCTGACAACTGAAGAGACTTGTTTTTTTATCATGGGTCCTTTGGTACATGTAAACCTTTTAACCATATCTTAAATATTTTTAAAAAGGAGGAGCAGGATGATGGAACAATAATATTCAATGCCAGTAAGATGTTCCATAGATGAAGCTGTAGGTGTATCTGTTGTATTTGGCTACATGGAGATCAATGATGTCTTTGACAAGAAAAGTTTTTCTAGAGTGATGGTGATGCAAGCTGGTCAGTAGTGGATTATTAATGTGTGAATAGAAAGTAAGGAAGGGGAGGTAATTATAGAAGTGGAAAAGAGGAAAGTAAGGCACAGGTATGAGATTTGAAGAAAATTCATGGATTTTAGGAGTGATGATATACTTTTCTTTTTTGAGCTGTTATATTAAATCTGTGCATTATGACAGAATTCTAACAATAATTTCGGATAATGCTACAGGAAATGCCCCCCCCAAATAGCTGGGTAGGTAAGAGTCTGATATTTTGATGGAGGGATATTTATAACAATATGAGCATTTTCATAGGAAGGAGGAAGTAAGTAAGAATATAATAGGTGATTTAAGTCAGATATGGGGCTGGAATGGGAGCTTCCAATCCTATTCTTACTGATAAACATTACTAAGCCAACCTATCTTCTCCCATGAACACCTGAAACTCTAACTTTTGTATAATTTAAATGTACTCAGTACTCAAATCAAGCATATAATATACAGATGGTATAATATACATATGGTCTTGAATAAATACAAATGTCACTAAAATATGGAGCCTGCTTCCAAAGAAAAGATGGTTTCAATGTAGTGGACAGAATATTCAAACTTGCCCTGACTACCGACTGGCTGGTTGGCTTCATGCCAGATTGAAGCCTACAGATGCTGAGCTCTGTCCCATATATCCTTCTCCCCATTCCATTACCATGCTTCACTGCCCCAAAAGCTCCTCTCACTCAAAACTGGATTTGAACTGGCTTCTTTCCTGAAAGGTATAAAGCCAAGCTGCCTCTTTTCAGCAGACTTTATTAAAATGTCTGAACACATTTTCCTCAAGCTGAAACAATACGCAATCCCTCCTGCCCCCACCTAAGCTATCCAAGTACTCTCTGTTCCCCTACAGTTGTTCAATGGTTTGAAAAAGCCCATCTCATCTCTATTGCTGAAGTGACATACATGAACGATGAGCCATTGATGGCCTTGAGATGAGAACTTTTTATTAAAATACTTCAGTTACCATATTTCTGTGAGCAACACAGGATGAGTGGGGGAAAAAATCCTTCTTTTTAACTTCCATGGAAAATGACTCATCATTTCCTCTCTGAAGAGGTTAACCTCATCTCGTTTCACTTTCCTCCATGTTACTTATAAACTCTGCCATCTTGGAAGCAGCAGAAAAATGAAAGAACAGCAACAAAAGGTAGAATTTCTCTTCCTTTATTTTGGAAATAAAGTGATCTGATTGTCACTGGGTCCCTTGGGCCATGCTTTGTCCCTTGGGCCAGTCTCAGCACATTTCCCCCATCAAAACTATAGATATCTAATATATATGTTTGCTAGTGTTTTTGAGAGGAAGAGGAGATTATATTGCATATTGTGTAGCATCCTTTATGACCATACTGACCCTTTCTGCTCTTCCCCTAAAATATCTCCCTATGGTATCTTTCACTCCTGACCTCTTTCTTCTCAGCCCTTCTATTAGATGATTTAAGTCAGATATGGGACTAGATCTTTCTGTTCTTTCTGTTCCCCCTCTCTCTAACCCCTCCAAAAACCCCATCAGATCATGTAACCTACACAACAAGGCAAGCACTGATTAAACAGTCAGCAAAAGAAAGATCCTTTATTGGATACACGAGGGTCACTTGGCATCCTTCAAGTATTCCAATGAGTCATTTCCTTTCAATCCACCACATAGGTTATCAAAAGCAGTGTCAAGTTCTAGGGATGGGCTCTTTGAAGGGATACAATCATTGGTTAATTTGAAACATCTGGGGAAAAAAGATCAGTGAATGGTAATTGACACAAATATGAAACTGTGTAAAGCTATATGATTGTGATTGTTATATCATGCCTACTTATAGAAGGAGAATTTTACTTTTCCTATATTCATCTATTAGGAAAGGTAATGTTCAAAAAGTCTTTTGGAAACCAATTTTCTTTGGAAATTTTTGAAAAGCATGTAAATTAGTAACAACAAACACTGGGATAAGAAAGTAAATGATCAATTACCTAAAAAGCATTGGGAAATATTAAACTCTGGAACACCTCTTGAATTTCTGAAGTGATAGTATAATCAGAATCAATAGGCAAATTAAGAGATGTTCAAATAGCCAAAAAATGGTCCTTGACTAGCCTGAAACTTAAATTTATACAATACTGCTCTTTTGAAATCAAAAGCAACAGAAAATGTAATATTGAAACACTGCATAATCAGCTATACAGAAGACTTTCTATACCTCCCTCAGCAACATGATCTTCTTTTCAGAAATGGGATGACCTTTGGGATACTATCTCTATGACATCATTGGAGGTAGAAACATCAGGTTACTGCAATTTGCAATTTGGGTTAAAAAAATTCCCAGGAAGTAAATTTCTAATACCAATATTGAATGATTCATACAGGTACTGTTTTTAATGGTTCTCCTGTTGTCATGTTACCCTAAGAGGAAGCTCTTCATATTTGATCAATATGGCAATGGCTCATCACTCTGAATTTTATATGAAATAAACCACAGAACTTTCATTATAATGATCTTGCTAGATCTATGACTAACATTTGAAGTTAAAACAAATCCATACTCTGTTCTCTCTTATTGATATTTTCTCATAAAAATATGTATGAAGAAAATCATAGCAGATGTCAAAATATCACTCTTTCTTAAATTCAGCAGTACTGACTCATGGTGTTCAAAACTGAATAATATTAATATATTGAGAGCCTGGGAAAATCAGCAAAACTTGAAAGTCAAAGACTTAGAACAATACACTTAAATCCTAATGGACAGTGCAATTCTTATATCATGCCAATTGTTTGAAAGTGAAAAAGTATATGGTGCCAGCTTATATTCTATTATTAGGTGCATAAATGTTTAGAATTGTCTATCTTCTTAGTTCATTGACCATTTTTATTGTGAAGTGACTCTCTTTATCCTGAATAATAATCTAACTTCATGTTAATATAGCCATTCAAGCTTTTTTTTGATTAGTGTCAATATGTCATCATTTCCTACCATTTTACTTTTGACCTCTTTATTTCTTTATGTTAAAAGTGGATTCCTTGTATCAGCAAAAAAATAAATAAATAAAAGGTAATTTTTTTATAGTGGGTTTCTTGTAGACAGCACAGAGTTTGGTCTCCCTTTTTCAATCTAATCTAGCAATTACTGCCTTTAATTATTGTATTTACATTTAATGTGAATATCGATATATTTGGACTTAAACCTACCACCTTGTTTTCTATTTGGCCCATCTGTTCTTCATTCATTTTTTTCTGCCTTATCACGAATTATTTATTAATATATGATTTTATATTTTATTCTTTGTTGGCTTATTAGATCTAACTTTGTTGTTATATTAAATGACTGTTTTAGCATTTATAGCATACATCTTTATCTTATCACAGTGTACCTTCATATGTGTATAGTATAAAAAGCTTGCACAGTAAACTCCCATTTCTCCCCTTCTGGCCTTTATGCTATTGTTGGCATACAAAATTATTTACACATATAAATACCACAATACATTGTTTTAATTTATATGTTTCTAACAGTCTATTATTTTTGTGTTTTGTTGTTGTTGATGTCTCTTGAGTCATAGTTTTTGTTGTTGTTGCTATTGTTCATGCAGTTATTTTTGAAAGAGATTTAAATAATAAGAAAAAAAGTCAACCCACATGGTTACTATTTCAGTGTAGATTCAGATTTCCATCTCTTATCATTCTCCTTCTGTTCGAAGGACCTTCTTTAACCTTTCTTATAGTGCATTTCTACTGTTGATGAGTTCTTTCAGATTTCAGGGGTATGTCTAAAAAAATATTTATTTCACCTTCATTTTTTTCTCCCAGTAACTTTTTATTGATGACTTTATTTTTAGAAAAGTAAAAAAATAAGCAAATAGTACACAGAGCTCTTATATATCCCCATATACAGTTTCTCTATTATTATAGTCTTACATTAGTATGACACAATTGTTACAATAAATGAAAAAATATTGATACACTATTATTAACTAAAATACATAATTTATTCAGACTTCCTTAGTTTTTACCTAATGTCCTTATTCTGTTTCAGAATCCCATCCAGGATACCACATATTGTGGTTCTCAGGCTTCCGTAGGCTCCTCTTAGCTGTGACAATTTCTCAGACTTCTTTGTTTTTGATGACTTTTGCAGTTATGGGGAGTATTGGTCAGGTATGTTGTAGGATGCTCCTCTATTGTAAATTGTCTGTTATTTTTTTCATATACATTATAAAGTTATAGATTTTGGGGAGAAACAAACCACAGAGGTAAAGTGCCATTTCATCACATCATATCAAGGATACATACTATTGACATGATTTGTTACTGATGATGTTTACCTTGATCTCCTGACTGAAGTAGTGTTTGCCATGTTTCTCCACTGTAATGTTACTCTTTTTTTCCCCTTTTCCATACTATGCTCTTTAGCAAAAAGTAACAATGCATAGAATGGGGATTTATGCTTCACCTCTTTTAGGGTGGAATATCTATGTATTTTACTTGGAGTTCTTCTGTATGAGAAATGTGTCTCTTCTCTCTCATTCATTAATTTATTAAAGTATTTATTTATATCATGATGAGCTCACGAATACTTATTTTATATTTTGGATTATAATCCAATACTTGTTTATTTTGTTTGCTCAAAGTTTTCCAGCTTTGGCTACTGGGAGTTCTTTCAGTTTGCTTCTATGCCCTTTTAACATGTATAAGGTGTGTGAGCTTTTAAAAAAATTTTTTTAGCACTTCTTTATTTCTGGCACTATGAGCTGCCAACTTGCTCCAGGCTCATCTCTAATATTTTCTTACCCTGTCCTACAAACAGCCATTTCTTTCCTAAAATCCTCTGACATCTGTAATGATTTTTTTAATTTGTGTACATTAAATTTGCTCCTTGTGTTGTAAAGTTCTATAGGTTTGACAAACATGTATTGTCATGTATCTGCCATTGTAGCATCATACAAAACAGTTTAACTGTGCTAAAGATCTCCTGTGTCTCACCTGTTCACCTCTGTCTCCTCTCCTAAACCTCTGCCAAGCAGTGAGTTTGTACTGTCTGTATAGTTTTCCCTTTTCAAGAATGTCATATAATTGAAATTGTATGGTATATAGCCATTTCAGACTGGATTCTTTCACTTAACAATATTGTTTAAGTTTCCTCCACATCATTTCACAGATTGATAAATCATTTCTGAATTATATGCTGAATAGGATTTCATGGTATGCATACACCATGGTTTATCTGCTAATCTTTTGAAGGATATCTTGGTTGCTTCCATTTTGGCAAATATAAATACAGTTGCTATAGAGATTCATGTATATGTTTTTGCATGGACTTTTTAAAATTTCAGAATAGTTTGGGGGGACAAATGTTTTGTTTACATGAATTGCTTTTGTACTGCTTGAGACAAAGTTACAAGTGTGCCCACCACCAAGATAGTGTACATTGTACCCGTTAGGTATGATTTCACCTATCCTCTCATTCCCCTGCCACCTGCTTGATTTCCATTGAGTTTTACTTACATCTGTGCACATGAGTGCAGTTCAGTTAGTTCCAAGTCAATAGTGAGTCTATGTGGTGTTTTTTAATTTTTTTTCCATTTTTATTAGATTTCACTGAGGAGAATGGTCTCCAGTTCCCTTCAAATTGTTACAAAAGAAATTAATTCATTTTTTATGGCTGAGTAGAACCCCATAGTATATATATACAACATTTTGTTAATCCACTCATAAACTGATGAGCCCTTGGGTTGATTCCACATCTTTGCAATTGTGAATTGTGCTGCAATAAACATTCAAGTTCAAGTGTCTTTTTGATAAAATGACTTTTTGTCCTTTGAGTAAATACCCAGTAATGGGACTGCTGGGTCAAAAGCTAGGTCTACTTTTAGTTCTTTAAGGAATTTCCATACTGTTGCCCCCAGAGGTTGTACTACTTTGCAGTCCCACCAACATTTTATAAGTGTTCCTTTCTCTCCACATCCACACCAACATCCATTGTTTTGAGACTTTTTGATAAAAGCCATTCTCACTTGGGTTAGGTGATATCACAATGTGGTTTTAATTTCATTTTCCTGATGATTAGTGATGTTGAACATAGAAGGAACTTATCTCAAAATTGTAAAAGCCATATATGACAAACCCACAGCCAACATCATACTGAATTGGGAAAGTTGAAAGCATTTCCCCTAAAAACTGAGACAAGACAAGGGTTCCCTCTGTCACCACTTCTATTCAACATTGTACTGGAAATCCTAACTGGAGCAATCAGGCAAGTGAAAGAAATTAAGATTATCCAAACTGGGAAAGAGGAGGTCAAACTATCCCTAATTTGCCAATGATATGATCTTGTATTTGGAAAACTCCAAAGATTTCAACTCCTAGAAATGATGAATAAATTTAGCAAAGTCTTTGGTTACAAAATCAATGTACACATTCGTTAGCATTTCTATATTCTAATAACAGTCAAGCTGAGAGTCAAACCAAGGACATGATACCATTTACAATAGCTTAGCTACAAAGAAAATAAAATACCTAGGAATATATTTAACCAAAGAGGTGAAAGATCTTTACAAGGACAACTACAAAACACTGATAAAAGAAATCATAGATGACACAAACCAATGAAAAAAAAATCCCATGCTTATGGATTGGTAGAATAAACATGGTTAAAATATCCATACTGCCTAAAGTGATATAAAAATTCAATGCAATCCCCATCAAAATATCAACGTTATATTTCCCAGATCTGGAAAAATTAATTCCAAACTTCATTTAGAAATAAAAAAGAGCCCAAATAGCCAAAAGAATCTTAAGCAAAATGGATAAATCTGGAGGCATCACTTTACCTGACTTCAAATTACACTACAAGAATATGTAGTAACGAAAACAGCATGGTGCTAGTATAAAAGTAAAGACACAGACTAACAGAACAGAATAGAGAACCCAGAAATGAAACCACATAATTATGACCAACTGATCTTCAATAAAGCAGACAATACACACTTGGGAAAGAACACCCTGTTCAACAAATGGTGCTGGGAAAATTACATAGTCACATGCAGAACAATGGCACTCTCATCATACACAAAAATGAATTCAAGATGGATTAAAAACTTAAATATAAGGCATGAAATTATAAAAATTCAAGAAAAAATGTAGGAAAAACTCTTCTAGACCTAGACCTAGGCAAATAATTTATAGCCAAGACCCCAAAGACAAATACAGCAACAGCAAAAATAAATAAATGGGACTTAGTGAAATTAAAAAGTTTCTGTACAGCACAGGAAATAATGGACTAAACATACAACCTACAGAATGGGACAAAATATTTGCAAACTATACATACGACAAGGGCTACCATCCAGATCTACAAGAACTCAAACAAATCAGCAAGAAAAAAAAACACACAACCCCATCAAAAAGTGGGCAAAAGTTACGTGGGCCTCACGAGTCATGCCCTAGAACAGGTAGAAGGAAAGATATTTTTCCTCCCCTATATGTCTAAAAATTATTTTTAATTGAAAAAAATGCAGAAATTTTGCATAATATTCTACTATTTCTATGAATATTTATATGAATCTATAAGCTAAAGAGACACAGGAAATTGGTAATGGTGGTTTTCTCCCAGGAGATGTACTGTCAGCTAGGGGATGGGAGTGAAGAGACAGATTTGTCATTGTGTGTGCCTTTAGATATTTTTAAATTTTGTACCATGCTACAGAAATATAAGTATTCTTTATTTTAAAAAATTAAGATTGCAGTATACTTGTGATTTTGTTCACTGTTTCAATTACTGGATTCCACAGTTATTTGGATTTCAAGAAGCACAGTTTTGCAAGGAGCCTCCCCCAACCAAGCCCGCGCTCTCAGTTCAAGGATCTGGCAGAGTACATCAGTGAGGTCTCTTGAGCCTACGCAGGCCTCAGTGTCTGATCTGATCTGCAGATACAGTGACGCATGTGTTTCTTGCCTTTTGCTGACCATGTTGGCAGGCTGTGGAGAGCATTCATCTTAGAAGGTGCTGCTTTAATTTCAGAGCTATGCAGTGACAGACGCTCAGTAGGAAAGGACTTTCCTTGGCCATTATAAATATCATTTTGGTGCCATCATGAGGCCCTGTCTCAGGATACATTTCATAAAGAACCCTGACCTCTACACAATGGCTTCAATGGGCTTTTGCCTCTTCTTCTAAACAATGGTTGATATGCAGGACAGAGATCCACTTTTATTAACCCACAGGGTCATCACATTTCTTCTTTTTATAGGAAATAGGTTCAATGCGGGATCCTTTTGTGCCCCACCAACTGTAAAGATCACAGAGCACTTTTGTTCAGTATCTTTTTGTTTGTTTGCTTTGGAGATACAACAGATGCCTCTCTCAATACATCAATTCCAGAGAAAAGGTACTGACAACAAGATCTTCAAATTGACTTATTCACTTGGGCCTGCTTTGATTCCAGAAAGTTCTCTGAAGCTTATTTAGTTTCCCACATTTTTTTTTCCTTTTTAAAACAGAAATCCATTCTGATTGCCAGAAAATGGTTTGCATTAAAGAGGATTAATACACATTTAAATAGCAGGCTTTCGACTAGATAACACTTTGCAGTAACAAAAGTACTTTAGGCTAACCCCAGCTCTGAATCGCTGTGGCTTTCAACTGAAGAACACATCTGTTAAGACTTCAACTTAAATGTCATCTGTTCTGTAAAGTATCTACCGACTCATCCAGGCAGAGTTACTTTCTCCTTTCTCTGAACCGTCAAAACATGTCCAGACCTCAGTTAAAACAATGCATCATATAGAGAGGATTTGAAATGTTCTTAAAACAAAGAAATGATAAATATTTGAGGTGATAGATATGTTAATTAGCCTGATTTGGTCATTCCACAATGTATACACGTATCAAAACATCATATTATACCCCACGCATATATATAATTATTTCTCAATTAAAAATAAAATAAAATAAAAAATGTATCATGTGGTATTATTATAAGTATTTATGCATATGCCTTTCTTCCCTGCTTATTGGACTCATTTCCAAATTAGACTGTGAATGATTAGATTACAAACCAGCAGCTAAACATGCTATTTAACATGATCCTTGGCTCACTATCACTCTGTAATTAAATGAATGGGTGAACAAATGAAGTGGTATGAGCCCACTCAGAGGAAGCATTGAAATATCTGGATCCCTGGGTGAGACTGGGAGAGGACACTGCAAATAAACCACCCAATTTTCCTGGAGCCAGCCTGCCAGGCTAGAGAGGTGCAGAACAAGCCCATGAGATGGACAGGGCAGAAGGGAATACCTGCTCTCCCACAGGGTAATTGGTGCTCAAATCAATCTAGACATCCTATATTCACTCCTCCTTTTAGTGGGAAGCCTCTCTGCCTGGCTAGAATTTCAACAAACATATTTCCAACTGGCTTTATTATCATGACCCAGATATAAATATCATGGCAGGAGCCCATGAGGTGGGAGCACAATTTATCCTAACTGAAAATAGAGGCGGAGAAGCATCAGCCCTAGTATCCCTGATACTAGAGTGGGGTTGCCATAGCAACCAGCTGAGTCACTAATGAAAAAGAACAGTTGCACTATGACTAGGCTGACATTCTGTGACATTCTCTTATTTTACTGTAGCTCTAATGATGTCTTCAGTAGAAACGACAGAGAGAAAAGGTTCTGACCTCTCTATTAAACCTGCAGCTGACTTGACACGCTCTGCCTTTAGCCTAATGAATGTGAACTTCTGTGTGCAAATTCTGCCTAGGAGAAAAGCACTTTAGGAATTCGGCTGAATCATATATTAGACTTGTTGATTCCATTGTTCCTCTAATGTAGTTCCTTCTTTTCCAAATTAAGATGGCAATGAAGCAGATGAGCCCCCAAAAGCAAAATAGGAAGGGAAAAAAACAATCAGTGAAAAGACATGACAAGGCGATGCTAATCCACCGCCGATGACACAAAATTGGAGAAAACAACCAGAAGTGGCTTCTGCCCCTTCTTCAAACAGAATGAACCACGGGTTAATAAGCAAGAAAGCTAGGAATCTCTGCAAAGACAGATGGGACCTGTTGGAGGATTATGTCTGAGAGCTGCATGATCCACAATATTCACTTACTAGTCACTGTATTCAGAGCACTGAGCTAGGCACTGTGGGAAGCTGCAAAGAAAGAATATCCTCAAGTTATTTAAAGTTTAAAGCTAAAGGAGGGTGAAATGGGTTAGTAACTTAGAAATGTGTATACACCGCACTTGTTGTGACCCCTTCTACTGCCAAGAAATGTGCAGAAACCAGCACATTGGTCATGCAAGTTTTAAAAATTAAAGTTAATAAAATTTTTAAAAACTGCCACAATTTTGAGTATACAAATGGAGTTTAAAAATAGAGTTAATTAAGATAGACATTGAGTTTGTAAAACACCGAGAATGCTTTATGTTTTTGTTTTGTTTTGCTTTGTTTTGTTTTCAAATGCACTTGTTTGCAAACATAGAAAAACTTGTTTAAAGCCCAGCATTGAGTTGCTTTCATCTGCACAAGAGGAGCCACAAGGGCTGGTGTCAGCATTTGCTGCAAATTATGTGGGAGTTTCTGAATTTTAGTGTAGGCATATGCATCTCCTTATTGGCAAGAAAGAAGAGAGCTCATTCATTATTAAAACAGCCTTCCAGCTACTCTTTCGTCAGCATAACACTGCCAGACTAATTTTCTTAGTCTATGACTTGAATCATGTTATTCCTCTCCTCAAGATCTTAATTTACCACTTTCATCATGTCACTCTCCTCGTTAAGAATAGATGATGGCTCCCATTGCAAACCAAATCACACCCAACTCTGCCGCCTGATTTGCAATGCTCTCCACGGCTTGGCCCTGGCATATCGATCCACGATCCACGCATACTTCCTAGCCTCCCCAGTGCTAGCTCTTCCTTCCTGCCATATTGGCCCCTCCCTGACCACAAAGAGGCATTACTGATTCTCATCTCCACTCCTTCCTTCTTGCTACCTACCTAATCCTTACTTTTCCATGAACAAAGGGCAGATCCCACTTCCTCCATAAAGGTGTTCTCTGAATGGCTGTTGCTTTTTTTGTAAACAGGGACTTCCACTCAGTTTACTCCTTACCATTTTCCTAACCTCTTCTTATTTTTTGTGTTGGTGAAATTGTTGACCCTTTGAGAGCAGGCTTCACATTGTACCCTCCTTTTTCATGTATTTACTCCTGTAGCTCATTTACAGTCATCCTCCAGTCATGCATTAATTCAATAAACAACTATGGAACATCAGGCCAGGGGAGATATAAAGACCCATAGAGTCTTCATTTGGACATTTAGAGTTTGTAGTATCAGGAATGTAGAGAGGAGATAATAGAGACAGGGCAGTTTGGAACCAGACAACGTACACATTTTAGAGTCACCTAAGGATCTTGGCCTGTTAGCCTGCTTTGTTAGAGCTTCAGAGTCCCATGGATGGGGAGAGGACAGCAGGAGAGGGAGGTAACCTTCTTTTTCTGGATCAGAGCCCCTTTGTTTATATCTGCTCTATGAGTTAAGACTTCTTGGATTTGGGATTAAAATTTCTTTTAAAGAAAGGATACTTTTTGACTGAACAAAGGCTGGAAATCTATTTTCTGGGCAGTGAAACTCCTTTAGCATTTGTAGGTGGGTAAGGGCAAGTGTGTTTCTGATGTGGAACTGAGGCTTAATCCACACCAAAAAGTCAGTAGATTGCTTACCTCCACACACACCCCAGCGACTCTCACACCGTCGTACATCATTGACAGACGTTCTTTCATCTATGTGTTTGCTATTCAGAGGCAGAAGATAAAGATAATTGATTTATATATTTAATATTGAGGGAGTTGGAATATTCTGGCACTGTATTTTGACTCCAATTACAAAGAAGTAAAGGTACCTCCTTTCTGTGAGTATTTCTTTTGTTTTCATTGGAATATTTACTTTTTTTGCCTCGTTAGACAAGGGAGTTATTTAAAGGAATGGTAAAAGACAATTAAAATGACCAGCTTTCTACCAATAGGTATAATAACTAAATCTTTGCCTACGCCGAATATTGTCAGAGAAAACCAAGCTGAAGTGGCAGCCAAAGTTTTATGGAAAGGTAATAATGTAGATGTGAGAAGTCAGCACAGAAACAGCCTCTGCTGTTGTGTCAGAGCCAAAAATAGAAGAGTGGGCTGGTACAAGGCAGCAGCTCTGCTCTGCTCAAACCAACTCTCTCCTGTGGACGCTGCTGCTTCAAGAGCACAAAGCAATGGCCGCTGCCTCCTCAGAACTTGCTGTTACACATTTTAAGATAATGAGTAGAAGAAACTCCTTGAGGGTTTCTAGGTACCAAATCAACAGAAACAAACTTCAATTCATGAAACTCCCTCCCTGCTGGAATAGACATTCCTAATATCCATTTCTTGGAAGAAACAAATGCAATGGCAGACCTCCCACTCATGGATCTGTTTCTACCACAAAGATGTGACATGTGTAGCAATCAAGAAGTTTTGTGTCAAAGTGGCAGAGTGACAGAGTGCATTCTTTTTTTTTTTTTTTTTTCTGAGACAGAGTCTCACTCTGTTGTCCGGGCTAGAGTGTCATGGCATCAGCCTAGCTCACAACAACCTCAAACTCCTAGCCTCAAGCAGTCCTCCTGAGTAGTTGGGATTATAGGCCATCACTCCCAGCTCAATGTATATTGAAGTAATTTTTTTTTTTTTTTGAGATAGAGTCTCACTCTGCTGCCCAGGCTAGAGTGCCGTGGCATCAGCATAGCTCACAGTAACCTCAAACTCCTGGGCTCAAGTGATCCTCCTGTCTCAGCCTCCCAAGTAGCTGGGACTACAGGCATGTGCCACCATGCCTGGCTCATATATATATATATATATATATATATATAGTTGTCCAGCTAATTTTTTTCTATTTTTAGCAAAGATGGGGTCTCGCTCTTGCTCAGGCTGGTCTCGAACTCCTGAGCTCAAATAATCCGCCTGCCTCGGCCTCCCAGAGTGCTAGGATTACAGTATGAGCCACCACGCCCTGCTCAGAGTGCATTCTTGAAAGCCAGATGGACCTGGGTTCAAACTCTGGCCCAGCCACTTCAAGATTGATGAAAATAAATAGAAATAATTTATACATATATATGTATATATCAAAGGAAAGTTCACTGGGAAACTCACTCAATGCAATATTTCTGAGACCCCGAGGCCAATCCCATGCAGCTATTCTTGTAAGCCACTTCTCTTTGCACCTATTGCCCATGGCTTTCCTTGTCCCAGACATACCATACTCTGCAAGTCCCCCTCCCCTGAGTTCCTATTACATGCAACCTGTCAATTTCCACAATGGTCTACAATTTCCTCTTTTGTGATTCTCAACTTCTTTTGTTTTACTTCTGACTTGGGAATACTAGAATTTAGGAAGGTTTCACATGAAGGGACTTAAAGTCTCAAAACAGCACTAAACAAGTCATCTCTGGTGACAACACAATCATGCTCCAGTGTAATATCTATGGTGCCTACAAAAGCACCCACGGTTATTGCAGTCTTCATTTGGACACCCCTCAGCACTGTTTTACTGTTTGAGCAAAACTGTTTACTGCCTGCCTACACTCTTGTATGTGCACAAAGCAAATTTCTCCTATGAGTCAGTAAACTAGATGTCTGATTTGGCCCAGGCTTGCCATCACGCCTCACCTGTTTCATTCCCACAGAGGAGGTGGCACCTGGCTCTCAATCACATTCCTCAGGACCTTAGCAGTCTAATTCCAGCCAAGTGACATCACAGTGAGAGGTCGTGGCCCCAGATATAACAAAACAAAATTGTATCGTAATCTAAAATCGGTGGCTAACTTGTGAATGTTTCACAGCACTGTGGTTGAGAACCACGTTTATGAACTTGTCTGTCTGCCTTACACGACTGTAAGATCCTTAATATCCTCGGGAAGAGGACTGTGTCTTACTCACCAACGGGTGCCACGGTGCTGAACAGAGTGGACACCCACCAAGATTTAATAAATGAATTTCAAGAGCAAGAAAAATAATAGTATTTATGTATTCACAGCTTCCCTCCACCTCAGAAGCTGGTAAAGAAGGAAATAGTTTTATTGATCATGAAGCTATGGCCTAAAATATTGTTGTAGAGATCAAGGTAATAGGAAAAGTGGCTGAATTGGAAGAATCAAGGAAAAGCTAGATTAGTTTATACTAAAATGAGCTTACCTTTACTCAAGAAAGGACAATGAATGATAACGGTTAAATTAAGAAGAGAAGAGAGAGTGAGGAAGAAAAGCCAAGAAAGGCAGGGATGGAGAAGGGACAGAAGATAAACGAGATTCAAGGGGGGCCCTTTCTCCAAGGAATACTATGAAAATACAGCGAAGGTAAAGAAGATCCTTAAGATGTACAGAGCCTGCCCTCTAATGAGTTTTCCCCTTTAGCATTTTTTCAAGCCACTTTAGTAAAGATTGAAATTAGTTTTTGCTACCTTGGCAGATATATTAAACTGGCATTTCTTTTAAGTGCAACACAATGCTGAAACTGAATACAAGGTGACCCAAATCTGTTTAGGTTACAGACAGGAGAAATAATTTCCTCGTTAAGTGGGTGGGTGAACCTAGCTGACCTTTTAGATTAATGCTGCCACAGTCCAAAAAATTCAATGCCAATGCTCCTGACTTTTTATTTGCAGTGTCTGGTGATCCCCCATAAGTTGGAACAGTGTTGTGAATTCAGAGCCTGTCTGAATGATGACATTAAACTGGGTAAAAACAAGTATATATTCAGAGGAGCAGGATATAGCCAGCAGAGCTTCATTCTGGTGAACTGTGGAAGTTTTCTTGACCTTTGATATTAAATGTCAAGCACTGAGGAGTGGTTCAAGAATCCGGAGCTGTCATCTGCAATGGCTCCAAGCTCAGAGCCATCTCTGAGGTATTCAAATCTGGACTTCATCTGGCTCCATGCTGTGCAGGGCTCTTTACTTCAGCAGAGAAACAGGCAGCGCGGGAAGGGGAGAGGCTCTCAGAAAGCAGTAACCTGTTCATTTGGTGCTAAAAAAAAAAAAGAAAGAAAGAAAAGCACACACCACATAAGGCTTAGCTCTCTTGCCTCATTAATACCTTTCCACCCTGGCTAGAGAAAGGCTAGAGACTGCTCCTCCCTTCCTCACACAAACCTTCTCTGGGCACCCATTTAAAAAAAATTATTTGGCATATGAATTACTATTCATGTTAAAAGTACTCCATATAGTTATTGATGGGGCTTGTAGCAGAGTGAAGTTGATAAATAAACATATGTTCTGATCTAGATCCATTCACCTAAGCATGGCTATAGTTACCTGAACAGAACATTGAATAAAGCCAGCATGCTTGATAAGTCTTCTGTTGTCAATAATTAGTCTTGGAAAGAAAGTGGGCAGAGTCACAGATTTCCAGTATATTTCTCTCTCACATCAGCCTCCATTCAATTGTAACTTCCCCAGAGGGGATTTTTGATCAAAATAACACCTACTGCCACCTTCTATACCCCTGTCTTGTCTCACTTTCCTTTACAGATCTTATCACTTTCTGTCATTATATTACAAGCTTGTTCACTTACATGTTTATTGCCTTCCTCCCCAAAAGGAAATTACAGGAGAGAAAGAACTTTGTTAGGTTTTCTGATGCATCCTAAAACAGTTCCTGGCATATAATTGGCACTCAATATATATTGTTGAATATACATTAATATTGAATTAATTAATAAATGAATTGTTGAATGAAATTAATGGCACGAATACATGAATGAATGAACACATATGATATACCAGCAATGGTAGATAGACGCTTTGCAAATATTAAACATTCAGATCCAATCCAACCATGTCAGGTTAGTGTTGCTTTCCTCTGATTCACAGATGTGGAAACTGAGGCTCAGAGAGGTTAAATAATTTCCACAAAAGACATACACAATTAATTGAGGATCTAGGATTTGAACATGGTTCTTTCTGATTAGACAACTTGTGCTATTTTTTTAACACTTCACTCTGTACAAAAGCTATAGATCAGGCTAGTTTAATATCCTTCAAAGCTGCAACCTTGGAGAGAGCTTTTAAGGGAAACCAGTTAATAACACTTTGGTTTTGGGCTTGGGATCGCCTGGTCTTCCCTTCTGTCTCCTACTTCCTCCAATTACTTCTGACTTGGGCATCACAACAGGGCTTGCTTGAGTCCCTCAGCTGAAAATAAAGCTCGTTTTCTGCTAGCCTCTGCATCTCGGAGAGGCTTTCTCTTTCCTCAGGCATGTGAGGCAAGCAGAACAGCTGTGAGACTGTCAGAGCTGAGGGGAAGTCTGTGTCTGTCTACCAAGTGCCTGCAGTCCCTGGAGGTATGGCACGTAGCAGCACGTACAGCCTGGTGGGACTTGGTAAGACAAAAGGAAAGAAGGTTAAATGAATAACAAGCGTGTTCAGGACAAAATAGAAATAAACCAAGCAGGGAGTTGAGTGTTGACAGGAACAGGTTACTTGATGACTAATTGGAAAAAAGGACAAACCCACGATGCTGAAAGACAAGGAAGAGGAATACATGATGTAGGTAACTCAGCACATGGTTGCAGAGTCTACCCCATGAGGGGTTGGTTTACCTTTTATGGTGTATGCCCTTGGATAGTGCACTAGGTGTGATGACTCAACTGGGTAAGAGCCAGACGGTTTTATAACATATCTTTATAGGAGTCTCGGGGACAGAAATTTGAACATTAAGATGTCTTCAGTTACCTTGAAATTTAATTTTTTCTTGTTTTTTGTTTTGTTTTTTTTATGCTTTTTATTGAGGTATAATTTACATAAAATGTCATGTACAGGTTGTAAGTGTACAGTTGGTGAATGCTGACAAATGCACATATCCACATAACCCATTGTGCAAACAAGATAAAGAATATTCACATAAACAGGAAGTTCCCTTCTGCCCCTTCCCAGACAATCCAACACATAATTTTCTCAAGTTATGTGACAGTTATGTTTGCCTATTCCAAAACATCATATAAATAGGATCATATGGTATATACTCTTTGTTTCTCACCTCTGTTGGTCATATGTTTTCGAGATCTTCCATGACTTATGCTTTAGTATTTGATTAAATTTTATCATTGAGTAGTATTTCATTGTAAATATACAAAATTTATTATTTAGACCTTCATACTTTTTTTCCATTTTCTAATAGGATTCATTCAATTTGTCCTGTTGGATTTTGATAGTCCTTTATATGCCCAAGGTACTAGTCATGTATTGAATACGTGAGTTGCAAATATTTTCTCCATTGTGAAGTTGTCTTTTCAGCTATTTAACATGAGCTTTCACATACCAAGAGTTTTCATTTTGATGAAATTCAATGTATCAATTTTTCCTTTTAGGGAGTATACTTTCTGTGTCAAATCTAAGAACTCTTTGTCTAGCCCTTAATTCCTAAACACCCTCTTGCTTTTTTCTAAAGGTTTTACAATTTTGCATTTTAAGGTTATGTCCATGATCCATTTTTGTTTAGTTTTTGTATGAAGTGTGAAGATTTTTTGCCTATATTCATTTTTTTGCCTTTGGATGTCCAGTTGCTCCAGCACCATTTGTCAAAAAGACTATCTTTCTTCCTCCATTGAACAGTTCTTGCACTTATGTCAAAAGCTAGGTCAGCATATTTGTATGAGTCTATTCTAGGTTCTCTGTTATGATCCATTGAAATATGCATCTATATAGATTCCTGGTATCACACAACCTCCCTAAGTTCACCCAGGAGGAAAATGAGTTCCTGAACAGACCAATCACAAGCTCAGAAATTGAAGCAGTAATTAAAAACCTCCCCTAATGGAAAAATCCCGGGCCAGATGGCTGCACCCCAGAGTTCTACCAAACATTCAAGGATGAACTCATACCTATACTACAGAAACTATTCCACACCATTGAGAAGGATGGTATCCTTCCTAACTCATTCTACGAAGCCAATATCACCTTGATACCAAAGCCAGGAAAGGATGCAACAAAAAAAGAAAATTATAGACCAATATCCCTCATGAATATAGATGCAAAAATCCTAAACAAAATTTTAGCAAATAGAATTCAGCAGCACATCAAAAAAATAATTCACCATGACAAGGTGGGCATTATTCCAGGGATGCAAGGCTGGTTCAACATACGCAAGTCTATAAATGCAATCCACTTTATAAATAAAGTCAAGAACAAAGACCATATGATTCTGTCAATAGATGCAGAAAAAGCATTTGATAAAGTCCAACATACCTTTATGATAAAAACCCTTAACAAAATAGGCATAGATGGCCCATACCTGAAATTTATCAAATCCATTTATGACAAACCAATGGCTAACATCATTCTAAATGGGGAAAAATTGAAATCATTTCCCCTTCGAACTGGAACTAGGCAAGGATGCCCAATTTCTCCCCTCCTATTCAACATAGTGCTCAAAGTCTTAGCTATAGCAATCAGGCATGAGAGAGGTATTAAGGGCATCCAAGTTGGGTCAGATGAGATCAAACTCTCACTCTTCACCGATGATATGATATTATATCTAGAAAACCCCATGGACTCATCCAAGAGACTCCTAGATCTGATAAATGAATTCAGTAAAGTTTCAGGGTATAAAATCAATATACACAAATCAGAAGCATTCATATATGCCAAAAACCATCAAGCAGAAACTCAAATCAAAAACACAATACTCTTTACTATAGCTCCAAAGAAAATTAAATATCTAGGTGTATATCTAACGAGAGATACGAAAGATTTATATAGGGAGAACTATGAAACATTAAAAAAGAAATTGCAGATGATTTAAACAGATGGAAAAATCTACCATGCTCATGGCTAGGAAGAATCAATATTGTTAAAATGTCAATATTACCTAAGGTGATCTACAGAATCAATGCAATTCCCATCAAAATACCACCAGCATTCTTTACAGATCTAGAAAAAATAATCCTTCACTTTGTATGGAACCAGAGAAAACCACGCATAGCCCAAGCAATCTTATGTAAAAAGAACAAACTGGGAGGGATCAGTCTTCCTGACTTCAAGCTGTACTATAAGGCAATAGTAAAATCTGCCTGGTACTGGCACAAGAACAGAAACATCAATATCTGGAATAGATCTGAGATTCCAGAGATCAAATCATCTGTATACAGTAACCTAATCTTTGATAAAGCAGACAAAAATATACTATGGAGAAAAGATTCTCTCTTCAATATGCAGAAGAGCAAATCAGGACCCCAATCTCTCACCCCTCACAAAAATTCACTCAAGATGGATAACAGACCTAAACCTAAGACATGAAACTTTAAGAATCCTAGAAGAAGATGTTGGGAAAACCCTATCACATATAGGCAAAGAATTTATGAGCAAGACCCCCAAGGCAATCACTGCCACAGCAAAAATAAACAAATGGAATCTGATCAAATTAAAAAGTTTCTGCACTGCCAAGGAAACAATCATTAGAGCAAATAGACAACCCACAGAATGGGAGAAAATATTCGCTCTCTACACTTTCAATACAGGTCTAATAACAAGAATCTATCTAGAACTTAAAAGAATTAACAAGAAAAAATCAAACAACCCCATCAAGAAATGGGCAATGGAAATGAACAGAAACTTCTCCAAAGAAGACAGAATAAAAGCCTGCAAACATATCAAAAAAGTTTAACATCTCTAATTATCAGAGAAATGCAAATCAAAACCACAATGAGATACCACCTAACCCCAGTGAGAATGGCCTGTATCAAGAAATCCGCAAACAACAAATGCTGGCTAGGATGTGGAGAGACAGGAACACACTGCTGGTGGGACTGCAAATTAGTGCAACCTTTGTGGAAAAGAATTTGGAGATATCTCAAACAACTAGAAATAGAAATACCATTTGACCCAGCAACAGCATTGTTGGGTATCTATCCAAAAGAACATAAGTCACTCTATTATAAAGAGATCTGCACCCGAATGTTTATAGCAGCACAATTCACTATTGCACGGTCATGGAAACTACCCAAGTCCCCATCAATTCATGAATGGATAACTAAAATGTGATATATACTCACAATGGAATATTACTCAATCCTAAGAAACGATAGTGAACTAGCACCGTTTATGCTGTCTTGGATGAAGCTTAAGCCTGTGATACAAAGCGAGACGACACAAGACCTGGAAAATGGGCTACACATCTACTCGCCATCAAATTGGTACTGACAGACTAAAACTATGGTGCTCAAAAAATTGGAGTATTCAACAGGGATGGGGGGGAGACCCACATCTTAAGGATGTGATGAGCATTGTAGGGGGGGAAGGATTACCTCTATCCCTTTTTAGGAAGAGGCAAAGAAATACACTGTAACCAAAATGTCTTAAAAAAAATTGTTAATGGGAGGTGAACAGGTGGAAGAGGGGAGAAGGGGAAGGGTACGCACTTTCATGGTGGGTGCAGGGCACACCACTTGAAGACTGGACACACTT
>VSMD01018552.1:0-24909 GCA_008750895.1 Mirza zaza | reverse complement strand
AAAAAAAAAAAAAAAAAAAAAAAGAATTCTAAGAAGCGCTGTGGCTCACGCCTGTAATCCTAGCACTCTGGGAGGCCAAGGAGGACGGATTGCTCGAGTTCAGGAGTTCAAAATCAGCCTGAGCAAAAGCAAGACCCTGTCTCTACTAAGTAGAAAGAAATTAATTGGCCAACTAATGTATAGAGAAAAAATTAGACGGGCATGGTGGCACATGCCTGTAGTCCCAGCTACTCAGGAGGCTGAGGCAGTAGGATTGCTTGAGCCCAGGAGTTTGAGGTTGCTGTGAGCTAGGCTGACGCCACGGCACTCACTCTAGCCTGGGCAATAAAGTGAGACTTTGTCTCAAAAAAAAAAAATAAGAAAATAAGAAAGAAAAACAAAGATGACTTTCAAGTAATTTAAGTTTATACAGATTTTCTCATTCTACATAAAATATCCTTAAACTAATTAACATATGGGAAATAGCCATGCATTATGTACATTAATGAAAGTATTTTAATATAAAATAAATCATTGCCCAATATCAATAACAAAATAAATAACTGTATTTATATCCACTTACTGCAATCTCTCTACAAGCCGACATGGATATTCCTGTGCCTTCAATTTGCTTCAATGCATATTCCTTTTCATCTTTTCTGCACATAAACAAAAAAATATTTTTATTTTTCCATATTACTTTCAAATTCAAATTTATAACTATAAAAACAATGGAAGCACACTTAATTTCTCAGTGATATGTAAATACTGTCACTATGCCACATATTGCTTATTATTTTTGATAATATTTCAACTAGAGAAATATGAAATACCAAAAGAAATTCATGTCACAATGAAAACACCAGACAGAGCCAAAACAAAAAATTCAAAATTGAAACAGAACAGGATACTAAACACAGCACTAGTTTCAAAGAATAAACAAGCATAAATATAAACTCAAACATATTGCAAGATAATTCCACTCCTGTCTTAATTATCTGGAGTCTATGAAAGCATTCTGTTATAAACATTCACTACAAAAATAACTGACAGACATAAACTCCCAGAAGCATTTAAAGTAATTTCATAGTATAAGAAGCATTTATAAGGATGAGAACCCACTAAAATGCTCTGGTTCTCACCTAGGATGGGGACACTCAAAAGCCCCAGGACCTCAATCAAAAGCCTTTAAAACTGGATGAATGACCAGGACAAAAAAAAAAAAAAAAGCCTTTAAAAGATTTCAAAATTCAAGCCACCACCAACACATTCTCAGGAACTCTAGGAGAAACCCAGTAGTTAGAGGGGATTTTCCAAACAATAGGTACAGGATTAGGAATTCTAGGAAATCCCAATAGTTACCAGGGTGCTTAACCAAGAGAAGACAGGAGTTCAATAATGGTGGTATATCGTGTAAAAATATTAATAGTTATCAGATGAGTGGCTAGCGCAACACAGAGAGTATCCTCAGAGTACTGACACCAGAACCAGCCACACAAAGGCCCCAGCTGAGTGCCATAAATGTGGTTCACATTGTGGCTTGTACTCAAAACAGGGGTATAATCCATGCCCTCCAAGTTTTTTTTTTATAGCTATTCCTCATTTTCCCCATCCTGTGGTTATTAACAGATAAAGTAGTTTAAGATGTTATTCATAATGTGCATTTTAAAACATCATTTTTACATGCCTTTTGAAGATTTTCACACTTATCTATGATTACAGCAGATAACTGAGTTATGGTTACTTTCTCCCACAATCAGTTTGAAAATTATATCCATTTTTCTTCCAATACATGGCAATCAGGAAATAATTAAGCAGCATTTTGATAAACAGAAAACATACTAGATATGTCAACAGGATAGACTGCAATGCAATTATTAAAATGATGGCCATGAGGGTCATTAGAAACATGAAAAATGTTTACCATATACTACTGAGAAAATACACAAATTATACTATATAAATATCTATGTCTATACATATAGTGAAGGTAATACAAAAAAATTAAAAAGCTGTGTTACAATGTAGAAAGTTACATTAACTAACTTTAGTGCTACTGTTATATTATTGCCTTTTAAATTAGAATTAGGAGGAAAAAGAAAAAAAAACAAAATAACTTGACACTCTGAAAATACCTACTAAAATAATCTTAAGTATTTTCAAAGTGATAGTTTAGGCATATTTTAAAGAACAAAGTAAAAAAAATAGGGAAAATTTAAGTGATCATTTTTTTTCCCTTTTCATCCATCCTGCTTCCTCCCAAACATAAAACTAGACATTTTCCAGACCACTCAGAAGCCACAAGCAGCAAGTGACTGAATGTAATTAAAGCCAAATGGCCCCCACTACCTTAAATGTACGTGTGGGTAAGGGAAAGAGTGAGAGCACATGTGCCTAAGATGCTCCAACACAATGCTCACAATGTAAATTTTATACATTTGATAATTAAATTAACCGCCAGATATCTACTGCTAAATAAATAAGTTTTAGTAAATTCTTGAAACAAAATCATAAAAGCTTTCTGAAAAATTTCTCACATGAAACCATAATTTTTTTCAACAGAAATATTTCAATCCCTAGTTCCCCTAAATGAAGCACTCCAGAAGCTCATGTAATTGCATAGTTTTATTTTTAATACTGTAAAGAATATTATACAATCTGGATATGTTATCGTTGCTATGGAAACTATAAGATCTTTGCAGTAAGTCAAAAAGTGCAAAATTAACACATCAAATTAATGGCTTTTGAATTTCACATCAAGGCTGTCAAAGGAATTTGAAAGCTTGAGCAGAACAGACTGAAGCATAGGCCTTTTACTATGAGTTTTATGGGTAGGAACATGGAATAAACCCAGTAATTATTTCGCTTAATAAGTTTAAATATAACTTCCATCTGTTAAATTAATAAAGTACTCAAAAATCTGCAATTTTAAGATTTGCAACGTTTAAACTGAGAACGAAAGAAAATACATATGTCATTACGGTTTCTCTTTGTGCACTGTCAGATGGTAAGCGATGATGTGGCATCTCTGAGGTTCACCATATGAGGAAGGGGCAAGGTCCCACAGGGCATATGGGACTCCTTGGCACTGTACTATGTCAGTGCCAATCTTTGGGCAGATGCCAATGCCTTAGTACAAAGACTAAAGATGCATCCTTTACCACAATGCCCAGAAATACTTCAATGACTAGGCACCTAGGGAAAGGATGCTTAATTGCTCTCATTCTCTGAGAGTGCCCCTCTCCAGGAGTTCCTCCAAGTGGTGTAGCAATTCATACCCTACAGCTTAAATATTTCAGCTACACATAACATGAAGTATCATAAAAATATAATTTCTTCTTTTACATGACAAGGCTGAAAAGCAAATGAACCTGACTTACACTGTTATGATAGCTGGCTTTTTATAGGCAGCTTAGTTCTTCCTTAAAACTCATTTCCTTTCATTTCTACGTAACATAAAGGCAGACAAAGCCATTACAAAGCCTTTAGGAATCTGCTTTCTATACTTTAGCATTCATTAGACAGTATGTTTAAAGCAACAGCATATTGAAGATAATCAATGTTTACTAAATAAATCCAAGAAAATTAAAATATATATATTTGTAGTATCAGCATGATATATGCTATATAGAATTTTTCAATACAAAGACATTTTTCCTACATGTCTATAAGGTATAGCAACACTGTGTAAACTTCACTCTCACCAGTCACGATGAAAAACAATTATTCAATGGGAACATTATGTAATGACAAAATAGAAAAGTAAATTTGGCAGATTCTATTAGGTCTTCCATCTGAGACACTATATTCTAGAGAATTCTAGAACATAGAATTTATATTCTATTAGATGATTCTACTAGGCCTTTCATCTGAGGCAATATATTCTCAAAAGTTCTTTTGTTTTGTTTTGGTTTTGGTTTTTTTTTCAGACAGAGTCTTACTCTGGCGACCTAGGTAGAGTACAGTGGCATCATCATGGCTCACTGCAACCCCAAACTCCCAGCTCCAGTGATCTTCCTGCCTCAGCCTTCCGTAGCTGGGACTACCAGTGCACACCACCATGCCCAGCTAATTATTTCTATTTTTGGTAGGGACAGGGTCTTGCTCTTGCTCAGGCTGGTCTCAAGCTTCTGAGCTCAAGCAATCCTCCCACCTCAGCCTCTCAGAGCGCTAGGATTACAGGCATAAGCCACCGCACTCAGCCTCAAAACTTCATTTGTTAGAGTCATAATTAGACGGCCCAAGGCTCTTTGGCGCCTATTAATACTACTACCAGAAATGCAGCCCTGGGCCATATTTGATCCTAAGGACCTATAGCAGACAAAAAATTTATTAGCATCTTTTAAGAAAAGATGACGGAATTCAAGCTCAAGCAAGGCTGAAGGAAAAGTCTTCAAACTAATAGAATTAAAGTCCTTTTTTGTTTCTAGTGAAAACAGAAGAGCCTTATTATTTTATATCAATTAACAAGTACTGAGTACATATTACCTGTGCCAACACTGTGCCAAACGCTGGGATGAACAAAATTAGAGACTGACTACCCTAGACATCAGAGAGTTCACAATCCACCTGGAAAGAGATTCTAAATGAGCACAAAGTACAAATGAGTAACCCTAATATGCTCCCCACCCTAGGAGATATGCACAACAGGCAGACAGAGAAAACAACTAACAATTCTTCAGAGTTTTAAGGAAGGTAACTCAATGAATTAGGCCTTTAAGGGAGGTGTTGCCCAGAGAAGGGACAAGAAGGTCAGAGAATTCTAGATAGAAGTATGGCATAAGAAAAATAACAGAGGCACATTCAGGAAACGGCTGATATTCAGTATGGCTGGAAAGCCAGGTGTGTGATGATGAGAGGCAAGTGATAAGGTTAGAGAAGTAAAGGAAAGGGACCATGTGAATCCTACAAAGAAGTTTGTATTGCATATGTAAACAGTGAGGAGTCAAAGGTTTTTGGAACAGAGAAGGTACATTATAACAGATCTTTGCTCAGAAAGATAACTGTGGTAACTATAGGGAAAAAATGTTGACAGAGCAAACATTTAGTAGGTTGTATCAAACGTCCAGATAAGAAAAGATGAAGTGCCAGATTAGAATAGTGGCAAAGGAGAAGAAATAATGGATTCAAAAGATACTTCTAAGTCAGAACTGACAGAATTTAGAAACCAATTTGATTCTATGTCTGAAGGAGAAGATGACTCTGAAGATGGACAGAGTTTTCACTCTGTCTAATTGTGTGAATGATAACACCATTAAACAGAGAAATGATGGCATGACCTAAATGGAGATGTGGAAACATAAGATTTTATTCTAAAGGCAATGAAAATTACATATGATTGTTTATCTTATTAGAAAGGATTTTCAATAACAGCTTCTACTTTAAAAAAAAACAGAAAGGACTGAGATTAAAGGCATGAAAAACAATTAGGAGGTTACTGTAATGGAAGTGGGAGAAAGTAAGAACCTGGATTAGGAAAATAAAATGTTAACTCTGAAAGGGGTTTAAGACAATCCCGTACAATCTCTTCACTTTAACAATGAAGAAATTAGGCCAATAGCTAGAGGCACCAGATTTTCCAATTCTAACTCCAACATTCTTCATCACAGTAAACAATAAGGCAGGAAGAAAGGAAAGGGTACTTGTGATAGTCATTTTAAAGGAGGAATTGGCAGAGATAGAGAGAGAGAGAGAGAGGATGAACCATTTCTGGAGACACTTCTCCCTCTCACATCCCTTAGAATACAGACAATTCTATGAATTTGTCCTTTATGTTTGGCTTTTCCAAACATTATGAGAATACAAATAATGAAATCTTCAGAAATACAGTATTCAAAATGGTACAATATTACCAGTTTTTATAACTAGGTGTTACCAATAAGACATTCTTCAAACCATATGATACCTGAGTCTTGCTAACAAATTTTTTCTTCAAGAAGAATGCTGGAATAAATCAATGTGGTATCCCTTTCCTTTATTGTATGATGATCTGGGTTAGCAGATTAGGAGGCTTCCATATCACAGAAAAATAACAAAAAACCAACATGGAATAACAAAAACCAAAAAATATCATTTATTTTTATACTGGTATCATTCTGAATTATTTGATATCATGAGCCTAATAGTCAGCTAGCCTAATAGTAATGATTCCTTATTTGGAAATAGTTTTCTTTATTATATAATACCATAATATTTTAAAATTTTATATCATGAAACTTTTCAAAAATAAATAAATGACAATAATATTCTATATATCCATCACACAATTATCAACGTATAGCCAATCTTATTTGGTTCTGCTTTTATTATTCTGAAACAAATCCCAGCCATCTTTCCATTTCATTCATAAATAGTTCGGTGCCATATACTTTTAATATTGGGAATTGTTTTTAGTTTGAATGATAGTAGTCTTTTAAAATAATTCTGAAATATTTAAAATCTTCTAACATTAGGCATTGCTATTACTTTGTACTCCCCTTACTAATGAATAATGTCAAATAATACTAGCATCCTCATTATGCCTTCATCTACCAAATATTTCACCTATTCAATCTCTACAATCACCAAAATACAGTACTGTCATCCTTTACTCAAGTTCAGGATTCCCTCGGAACACAGAAAACTAACAACAGTTTCTTTGCTTTCATTCTTTAAAAAGACTGCTTTTATTTAGTCCCTTTTCTTACAAACTGATTCACCAGTATATCTATTTCTCCAACCAATGATCTTATTTTATACCATTTCCTTCATTCAGAATTCCAATTCAGATAAACATTTACCATTTTTTTTTTTGAGACACAGTCTCACTCTGTTGCCCAGACTAGAGTGCTGTGGCATCAGCCTAGCTCACAGCAACCTCAAACTCCTGGGCTCAAGTGATCCTCCTGCCTCAGCCTCCTGAATAGCTGGGACCACAGGCATGAGCCACCATGCCCAGTTAATTTTTTCTATATATATTTTTTAGTTGTCCAGCTAATTTCTTTCTATTTTTAGTAGACGGGGTCTCGCTCTTGCTCAGGCTGGTCTCGAACTCCTGAGCTCAAACGATCCACCCACCTCAGCCTCCCTGAGTGCTAGGATTACGGGCGTGAGCCACTGCGTTCACTATTTACTATTTTAAAGGCTCTAAAATTATAAAATTTTAGAAACTTCTCTTAGTTTGACCAAAAAGTCTCAAAACATAATTAGAACAATTATTTCATTGATCAGTGAACTGCATAATTTCTCTTTTAAGTGTTCAAAATTTAGTATATGTATACATTTGTATAGTCACATCTTGATTGGAGAGTTTTAATTCATTTTTTTTTCTGAATATTTCTTTTTTTTTTTTAATTTCAGCATATTATGGGGGTACAGATTTTAAGGTTTCAATAAATGCCCTTTCCCCTCCCCCCACAAGTCTGAGTTTCCAGCATGACCATCCCCCAGATGGTGCACATCTCACTCATTATGTATGTATATACTCACCCCCCTCCCCCCGAGTTTTAATTCATTTTAACGAAGAACAACAATTCACTGAATTGAACTCACATTTCAACATATTTCATCAGTGGTCTACTAAAACTTCAAGTCTTATTAATTAGGATATATTGATAATATTTCCCCAAACTTCTTACTTTTAGGAGACAACTATTTGAACTGTCAATGTACTTCTAAAATCTCAAAGCCAATGCTGCAATGGTAAATATATTACCAAATATCATCAAAATTTAATGTTTAATGTTTCTAAAAATGGCAAGTTCTTATTGCTCAGAAATGAATTTAAAATAAATGTATCTGCAGTAATGCTTAAGACTTCAGGCATTACTTTTAAGTGTTTAGGTTAAAACATAATTAAGGAACTTACATAGAATGTAATCATTAGCAAATATTTACTTTAAACCAAATCTTTTACATAAAACATTTTCTTACTTTGAGAATTCATGACTCTCAAATCAGACTTACTTGCTACAAAAGGTAATATGGCAGCTTGATGTCCTTTTCTGCTGAGCACCTTCCCTTCCACCTTTTCTCCTTCTAACTGATCTCCTCTTCACCTCAAGGCAAATAAGCAGGCATTGATCCAGGCTAAGCCAAGCATAGTAGCTCACCAACATTGTCTAGATATTACCTTTTGTAGCAAGTAAGTCTGATTTGAGAGTAATGAATTCTCAAAGTAAGAAAATGTTTTATGTAAAACATTTGGTTTCAAGTAAATCTTTGCTAATGAGTACATCTATTTCAGGAATACATAAAGAATAAAAAGGGCCGGGAGCAGCAGCCCAAGCCTGTAATCTTAGCACTCTGGGAGGCCAAGGTGGCAGGACAGCTTAAGGTCAGGAGTTCAAGACCAGACTGAGCAAGAGTGAGACCCCATCTATACAAAAAATAGAAAAGTTAGCCAGGTGCAGTGGCAGTGCCTATATAGTCACAGTTACTCCGGAGGCTGAGGCAGAAGGATGGCTTGAGCCCAGGAGTCTGAGGTTGCAGTGAGCTATGATGACACCACGGCACTCTAGCCTGGACAACAGAGTGAGACCCTGTCTGGAAAAAAAAAAAGAAAAGAAAAGGAATAATTGATGAATAAATGCATATGTGTGCCTGTGTGTGTGTGTGTTTTTCTGTGGCAGACAGCTAGAGAAACAGCCAAAGGTGACTGAGGTTTCCAGTCAGAGTGCTGTCTTGGTAAAATTAAGACCATTTACCAATAATAATAATAATATGACAATGAGCTACTTTGGAGGTAGAGAATAAATTCATTTTGGACATGGTAATTTGAAGTGGCTACTGAATAGCCAGCAGAATAACAACAAAAGGAAATAACAGAAGTAGAGTGAAGAACAGAGAACGTTATTACAGAGGTGACTGTTACAACTATAGAAGTAAATGTGACCACAAAGGGAAACAGCACAAAAGAAGAAAAGGACTGCAGATGGTGGCCAGTGCTCCCAAAGCTCTTTCACATAATGGCACGCACGGCTATTATTTCTACCCTGAACAATACGGTAAACAGACAAGAGTACTCACGGGCAGAAGTGAAGGACTTAACGGGCATCCACTGCTTAAACTCCACTAGCTGCCAAAGAACTTAGAGGATTGGCCAGGCACAGTAGCTCACTCCTATAATCCTAGCACTTTGGGAGGTTGACGTAGGAGGACTGCTTGAGCTCAGGAGTTCGAGAGCAGCCTGAGCAAGAGCCAGACCCCGTCTCTACTATAAATAGAAAGAAATTAGCCAAAAAACTAAAAATAGAAAAAATTAGCCAGGCACAGTGGCGCAGGCCTGTAGTCCTAGCTACTCAGGAGGCTGAGGCAGGAGGATCGGCTTGAGCCCAGGAGTTTGAGGTTGCTGTGCTCTAGGCTGACACCATGGCACTCTAGCCCAGGCAACACAGTGAGACTCTTGTCTCAAAAAAAAAAGAAAAAAAAAAAAGAACTTAGAGGATTAACAATAGGACCCACAGCCCACTCACAGCACCCATGCCATGGTGGTCAGGGAGCCCTTTTTCAGTGAACACCCTTTAACAGGCTGCAGAAGGGGGAACTATTAACAGTCTCTGATAATAGGCAAATCTGGATGTGAGATATCCTATTAGAAAACTGGCTTGGCTCCTTCATTAAAAAGGTGAGGTGTGGGGATATCTTAGATTAAAAGAGAATTAAAACATAACCACCAAATACTATGCATGAAAATCTTGACTAGATTGTGGTTCAAATAAAAATAGCTATATACCACTGAAGACCACCCCCCCAAAAAACAGCTATAAAAGTTCATTCATATGACACCTGAGGAAATTTAAATATGAATGAGATTTTATATGTTATTATTATGATATCATGGTTAATTTTTTTAATTATTTTTTATTTAGGGTACATAATAATTGTATAATATTTATAGGGTACGTGTGACGTTTTGAAACAGGCACACAATGCGTATTAATCAAATCAGTTATTTTATTAACTGTCTTAAACATAGGATAATGGTATTATGCTTATAAAGGAGAATGTCTTCACTCATAGGAGATGTAGGTTCAAGTATTTGGAAGTGATATGGCATGACATCTGTAACTTAATTTTAAATAGTTCAAAGACAACAAAAAACTTTCATATGTATACAGAGAGAGACAGATAAAGCAAATATGAAAAGATAATAGTTTGAATCTAGGCAGAGGGTATGTGGGTATTTATTGTTCTGAAGTTTAATTTCTCTGCTTTTATAAAACTTTTCTTAATAAAAAAAATTGAGGAGTGAAGTAACTAAAAAGCAGCAGTTAAAAAGGAAAACAATAAGAAAGTGAGTGGTATACAGAAGCCAAAGAACAAGTATTAAAGTGCAGGTGAGGCCGGGCGCGGTGGCTCACGCCTGTAATCCTAGCACCCTGGGAGGCCTAGGCGGTCAGATTGCTCGAGGTCAGGAGTTTGAAACCAGCCTAAGCAAGAGTGAGACCCAGTCTCTACTATAAATAGAAAGAAATTAATTGGCCAACTAACATATATAGAAAAAATTAGCCGGGCATGGTGGCACATGCCTGTAGTCCCAGCTACTCAGGAGGCTGAGGCAGAAGGATAACCTGAGCCCAGGAGTTTGAGGTTGCCGTGAGCTAGGCTAACACCACGGCACTCACTCTAGCTGGGCAACAAAGCGAGACTCTGTCTCAGAAAAATAAAATAAAATACATACACACACATATATATATAAAATATAAAGTGCAGATGGGCAAGAACATCAAATGTAGTAGCAAGGTCAAATACAAGAGAATGGAAAAAAGCTCATCAGTTTTGACAGTTGATGACATTTTGCAAAAGCATCACTAGTAGAGCAAACACTTTGCTCAGAACTCTTTCCTCAAGGACCTTACCATACTCTATTTCATTATAATTACTTGGAATTGACTCATCCCCTTTATCACATCCCCAAATGAGGAAGGGAACTATCTTACTCATTTCTGTATATTCTATAGGAGCTAACGAAGAACTGTGCAGAGAGTAGAAACTAAACATTTGTTACATTGAAATAAAGTTGTTCATTAGGCTTGATCAACTTAAAAAATATTTTCACTGTAATAAAATAATCTGGAAAATTTTCTTTAAAAAATATATACTCCAAAGATAGTAGAGATATACATTCTGAAAAATAAAATTAAAATGACAGTGATAATTAAACAGCAATACTTTTATTGGAAAGGTAATCATATCTAAAATTCACCAGAAAGCAAGCACCTCCTTCTGGAGGGAAGGAGAAAAATATAAATATTTTGTCATTCTCAAATCTAGCACTGTCAGATCCTATACGACTAAATCATCAGATCAGATAGTACTAGATCAACAACCTGCTCCCTTAGGTACATTTTTAGATTTCAGTCGTCATGAAATCATCTCAAAAGTATCAATGAAAAACAAATACTCAAAAATGAAAGTTAAGATATCAAAATCAACACTTGTAAAATATAAATATATATTTTGTGCACTATATCACTAAGGGCTCTGCCAAAACCTAGGTCACTGAGGAATCTTCTCTGGATAAAATGTGCGTTTTACATGTTTTTCCTAGCTTATCTACTACTGTGATGAGAGTCTCTTTCCTAATATAGCAAGTATCCTTGCTAGAACCCAAAACATTTGAACATTTTTTAATAACAGAGATGGGGTTTCCATACATTGCCCAGGCTTGCCTCAAACTGGTGGGCTCAGCCCAGGAGAAACTCCCACCTCAGCCTCCTGAGTAGCTGGGACGATAGGCACATGCCACAACACCTAGCTCATTTGGAATTTTATAATCCACAATCTCTGAAATACACTTAAAACAAAAAAGTTAATTCTTTTGGAAGACTTTACTTGAAACTTTTAATCACCGTGGCACATAAATCACAAAGTCAAATCAAAATGTCATCTGTCAGCTATTAAAAATTATGTTGCATAAATTATGCTACATTATTTATGAATTTTTAAAGGCAAATTTTAAAACCACATGTTCGTTTCTGTAAGAAAAGAAGTGTATTATTGTATATGCACTAAAATATTAACAATGGAAACCAGGCACATGTAGTCCCAGCTACTCAGGAGGCTGAGGCGAGAGGATCATTTGAGCCCAACAGTTTGAGGCCAACCAGGGCAACACAGTGAGACCCCATCTCTAAAAAATAAATAAATGAATAAATGAATAGCATATTAACAATGGAGAGAATTTTATTTCCTTCTTTATGCTTATCCATACTTTCTAATTTTTCTATAATGAATTAACTATTTGTATAATAATCACTTTCTTTTAAAAGTTTCCATATAGGTTGACATGAATTTTTCTGCATAACAATTCAGATAAATTCAACCTTCTCAAATGATCCATTGTATAGGAATGTCAGCCCACGATTAAATTCTAGTCCAGGGTGCAGGACCTGCAGCCTTAAGGCCACATGAGGCCTTCTAGGTCCTTAAATACAGCCTTTCAACTAAATCCAAATTTTATAAAACAAATTATTTTACTTTTATTAATACATTTTTGTTCATCTTTTATATTTTTATTTTACTTTTAAAATGAATGTATTTAAAATACCAAAGAATAAAGTAAGTTTCAATGAAATAATCTCCCAGGTTGACTGGCACAATTAGAACATTAGTAAGCCATAAAGGCTAAATTGACCATTGCTATGCTCATGATTTAGTTCTAACTTCTCCTGCCTGACTGGCACCACTACCGCATGAAGCTGGTTGGCAAGAGTTTACGGGGGTCGATTACACCAGTCTGTTGTCAGCTTTTGACAACAGTGCACTGTGTTTCTGTTTGAAGTGGAATTTGTGAATCCTTGCACAGCTTGACAGTATTTTTTAATTGTCTGTTTAACAGCCCATCATGTCAATGAAAACCAAGAGAACGCTGAAGGAAGAAAACAGATTTTTTAATGAGGACTAGGAATTGCAATATTATCTTATTTCTGCTAAAGATAAGATGATTTGCTTGCTTTGTGATACTGCAATATCAACATTAAAGAAATTCAATGCTCATCAGCATTATAACACTCATAAGGACTGCAAATATTTTAAATTAGAGGGGGAGGCGTGAAAGGTTATACTGCAGAAATTAAAAGATGAAAAGCAAAAGCAAAGACAATTATTTCAAGCAGCAATAAAACCAGAAAATAATGCCACTGAAACAACTTATAAAGTAGCTTATATACTCAGGAAAAAAGGGAAGCTATTCAGCAACATAGAAATTGTGAAAGAATGCATTGTTGAAGTTGTAGGATGCTTAGACTCTGATAACATTTCAAAGTACAAACAACTGCCTCTGGAGAACCATAACTGGTGGACAGCATGAATTAGCCTTCATCTTAACAGAACAATTTCATGCAATACTTCCTGAAAAGTACTGAAAAATATTTCGGAAAATACTGAGTTTAGGCTAAGTGCTATCTTTCACTTTACTGACAAAATAAAAAAATTGAAAACTTCAATATATGCAAGGAAAAGGAAAATATATATTATTCAACCACTTTGGATGAATCAACTGATACTACTGACTCAGCACAGGTTTTATACTTCATTTGGGTCATAATGAAAAATTTTCTTTGCTACGAAGAGGTACTCACTTTGTGTACTCTTGTGAACAGAACATGGGGAAGGGATACCTTCAACAACTTTCAGGATAAATTCGTGAAGTTGGACTGAATTTGGTAAATTTAATGAGTGTACATACAGATGGTATACCTTCCATGACAAGAAAACATGAAGGGTTTATTGCACAGATTAAAAATAATTATTAATTACCCAGATGCTCTCTTTTCATTGTATCTAGCATCAGCAACATCTCTGTGCTAAAGCTATTGTTTTAAGTGACACTTTGCAACAAGTTATAAGTATTTTTAACTATATTCATGCCAATGCAGCACAGCATGATCAGTTTCCTAACATTCTAAAGTTGAACAATGAGATAGTCAGTGTGGATTTGCCCTCTCATTCCAAAAGTTCATTGGCTATCGCAGGGACAGGTGTTAGCCAAAATTTTATCTCTGAGAGAACAGTCTAAATTTTATGAAGAATGGAATCAGGAATGTGAATTATTGAAAGAAGATTTCTGTAGGGATGCAGCACTTCTGTATGATATCATGTCAAATCAAAACAACTTGAATATTTCTTTGCAAGGTAAAACTAAGTCTACATAGGATATATGGCAAAAAAATCCAAGCATTTCAAAAAAGCTATATTTTTCCAAAGCACTTCTTCAAAAGGAAATTTCAGGTGAACATTTTCCCCAGTTAGCAAAGGTCATTGATGAGCAGGATGATGTATGGGAATCATATAAAGAATACACAGCTGTTATAGACCTAGTAACTGGAGAATACAACGAAAGGTTCACTGACTTTGAGAATCATGACACACACTGAAATTAGCATTTCAGTCTCACCTAGTTGATATCACCAAGCCAGCTAAAGAACTATAGGTGGAATTGATTAAGCTTTTAGTAGATGACATTTTAAAGTCATTGTCTGGGCCAGGTGCGGTGGCTCACACCTGTAATCCTAGCACTCTGGGAGGCCGAGGTGGGCGGATTGCTCGAGGTCAGGAGTTCGAAACCAGCCTGAGCAAGAGCGAGACCCCCTCTCTACTATAAATAGAAAGAAATTAATTGGCCAACTAATATATATATAGAAAAAATGACCCGGGCATGGTGGCACATGCCTGTAGTCCCAGCTACTCGGGAGGCTGAGGCAGCAGGATTGCTTGAGCCCAGGAGTTGGAGGTTGCTGTGAGCTAGGCTGACGCCATGGCACTCACTGTAGCCTGGGCAACAAAGCGAGACTCTGTCTCAAAATAAATAAATAAATAAAGTCATTGTCTGATGCTAAGAAAGATCCAATTGAAATATGGAAAAACGCAGTAGCATACCTACGCCTTCTACAACATGCCCGAAAATTGCTTTCTTGGTTTCAACCACTTATTGCTGCAAATCTACATTCTCCTATCTAACCCAAATCAAGATGCTCCTAAAGTCACAAATGACTGATAGCCATCTAGAGGATAACTGAAACTGCAGACCTCCATGCTGCAACCAAATATTCAAATGCTTTCCAACAAAAAGCAGACACAACAAAGTCATTAAAAGGTTAATTAACATTGAAATTAACAAATAGTTTTCATTTTTTGAAATTATTAAGTACACAGTAATTAGACTTTTACAAAATAAGGTATATTTTTAAGTATATCTAATTGAAGTTTCTTGAATGCGATCTATTTGATTACAGCTAAATTAAAGCAGCCTTCCAATATGAAAGGGTGTCATAAAGAGTTATAATAATAGTCACACTTACATGGTACTTACTATATGGCAGGGACCAACTATATTAATCCCCAACAACATGCTATGAAACAGGTACTATTATTAATACCATCCCCATTGTACAGATGAGGACATTGAAAACAGAGAGGGTAGGTAACTCGCTGAACATCACAAAGCTAGTTTAAGTGGCAGATCCAAGATTCACACCTAAGTAGTCTGGATCCACTGTCTGTACTTTAATCACTAAACAGCAATTATTTTCATGTCTTCATACTTCTCTTCTGAGAAAAGAGAATAGCTTGTGTTGAGGCTCAGAGGCAAGAGAGTACAAATATTTAATGCACTTAATACAGTGAGGCTGGTTTAGAGCAGGGGAAATCAAGTTAAAGCTGAAGAAGCAGTGGGCAGGGCCAAAAGAAAAAGAACAGGTAAGCCACGTTAAGGAAACTGGACTTCCTTCCAAGGAACAAAGGTAAAGATTTTAAGCGCCCTGTGCTTTTGTGACTAATTTGGAGGTAGGAAGATGGCACAGGGAGACTACTTATGAGGCCTTTGTAGTAATTAGAGTGAGGGGTAACTACAGCCTAAATTAGGATGGTAGCAGAGGGAACAAAAAGAAGCAGATGGATTTGACAGATAATTAGGAAATAATGTCAACCTAACATGTGGTTAAGAAACAAGAGAAAGAACAGCAAGAATGATTCCAAGTTTTTGGCCTGGACAATGGATGACAGTGGTAAAATTCACTGAGTGAAAAAGAACAGAACGGGGAAGTTCTAGATAAATTGAAGGTGAGAGTACTGTGGTGTTGTCTTAATGGAGAGGTCCAAAAGGCATTTGGACAAACCTGTAGCTTAGAAGAGTGATGTGGGCTAGAGCTAGAGATGTGAAAGTATTTAGTTATGAGTTATACTGAAGTTATGAGAAAAGGAGAGGACAGAACGCTAAAGAACATCATTTAAGGAAAAGGATCCCACAGTATTCACAATAAACACTACATTATTTGGTACTCAACACTGCTAAGTGGTTTTTAGTTATTTTACTTTACTCTTTCCCAACAAAATACTACGTTCACTGAAAGCAATGATGCCTCCTATAAGCCTTTGTAACTCCACAATATGAATGGCTATTGGTGCAGTACTTAACCAACTGAGATATGGAGAAAGGATCAACAAACTATATTGATACTTGATTTTTAGAAACTCCTTTTCTTAGGATTCCTTTGTTCTTCCATTTTCCCCCAGGCTTTTGCTCCCTCAATTACTTCTGCACTGATTGTGCTGAACCAGTGAAAAAAGATGAGTTTGAGGATTGGTAACTTGGAAGTTATGCAATGGTTCTGTGATCTACTCTTTTATATTCAATATCTTATAAGCAAATCAAGGAGAAATTGTTTTGTTTAAGAGAAAAATAGAAAAGAAAGGTCCTTGTATAAAATAAAAGGCTGTCTGAGCATGGTGGTCACACCTGTAATCCCAGCACTTTGAAAGGCCAAAGGAACAGGATCACTTGAGCCCAGGAATTCAAGGTTATAATGAGCTATAAACACACTACTACACTCTAGCCTGGGCAAGAGAGTGAAACCTCATCTCTAAAAATAAAATTAAATTAAAAAATAAATAAAGTGAAAGGCAAATTTTTTCCCATTGCATTTTACCACTACAGTAGAAATTTTTATACTGTCAATCAGAAAATACTCACTGTTTTTGGCCCTCAGTCTTCTTCATATTGATTGATCTTGATCTCTCTTTTCCCCTTTCCTCTTATGCATCAAGTCAAGCTTTCCAGAAATTTTGTGAACACCCTAGCTTGAGGTCAAAGCTGCCTTCTCTGCATTTACCAAGCACATGTCTGCACCATACACATGACATTCATCATATACCATTTTGGCAAATTTTCCATAGCCTGTGATATATAGAGATCAGGCTATGGACTCATATACCTATTACATTAAGTCACACAGCTAATAAGTTATTTATACCCTGATGTGATCAGTTTTTGCATCTGCAAACTGGGAATAATACCTTATACAATCATTCTGAAAACAAATGAGATCACATATATAAAGCACCTAGCACAGTGTCTAGCACCTACTATAGCCTCAGTAAATGTCAGTTTCTACATCAAAATTAAAACTGTTTTAGAGACTATGGAATAAGTCCACAGAGACATTTCAAGTAGAATGCTTATGAAGGGATAACAGAAATGAGTTTTTGACAAATACATAAAAGTGAAAATGGAAGACAAGTTTTGAAATTAACATTTCTTATACAAGTAATAAGTTTCCAGAGAGGAGGTATCATTAGCATGTGTGTCTTTGTAACCAACATCACACCTTACAGCTAACAATCAAATATTTGATGGATTAATTGATTAGATGACTGACATCATTGGCTGTCTTTTCTAACAAGATGGAGGTTTGCAGTAGGAGTCCAGAATTAAAATTTTCATTCAACAAATATTTATGTGTACTGTAATGCATATTGGGCACTACAATACAGTCTTTGTCCTACAGAAGTTCACAAGAGAGTAAAGGCACAAAGCAATACACAGTTATTAAATATAAACTATAATATTATATTAAAAACTGCCTGGATCCCATCATTTAAAGTACTTGTGTAGCATCCATTTAATCCTATTTTTTTCATAGAAGTTGAGGCAAATGGAAGAAATTGTCATAGGGGGGCAATGAGTCTTCCCATGATCCCCTTTGAGCAGTATTTTACATTTTTTTTGTACTATTGAGTAGGATAATCTATTGAGATTATCATAATTCATGAAGAGAAACTAAATGGTTTCCTGCTAAAATCAAGAACAAGGATATCTGCTTTCACCATTCCTAATCAACATCATACTGGGAGTCCTAGCTAACACAAGAAAAAAAAGAAGAGGAGAAAGGAGAGGAGAAAAGAGAGGAGAGGACAGGACAGGAGAGGAAAGAGAGGAGAAAGGGGAAAAGAAAAAAGAAAAGAAAAGGAAAAGAGAAGAAAAGAAAAGAAAAGAAAAGAAAAGAAAAGAAAAGAAAAGAAAAGAAAAGAAAAGAAAAGAAAAGAAAAGAAAAGAAAAGAAAAGAAAAGAAAAGAAAAGAAAAGAAAAGAAAAGAAAAGAAAAGAAAAAAGGTATACAGATTGGGAAGGAAGAAATAAAACTCTGTTTGCAAATGACATGCTTGTCTATGGAGAAAATCCCAAAGAAACTCCTGGAACTAATAAACAATTATAGCAAGATTGCAGGATAAAAGGCTAATATAAAAAATCAATTGCAGCCAGGCGCGGTGGCTCATGCCTGTAATCCCAGCACTCTGGGAGGCCGAGGCAGGAGGATTGCTTGAGGTCAGGAGTTCGAAACCAGCCTGAGCAACAGCAAGACCCCGTCTCTACTATAAATAGAAAGAAATTAATTGGCCATCTAATATATATAGAAAAAAATTAGCTGGGCATGGTGGCCCATGCCTGTAGTCCCAGCTACTTAGGAGGCTGAGCCAGGAGGATAGCTTGAGCCCAGGAGTTTGAGGTTGCTGTGAGCTAGGCTGACGCCACGGCACTCACTCTAGCCTGGGTAACAAAGCCAGACTCTGTCTCAAAAAAAAAAAAAAAAAAAAAATCAATTGCAATAAAATGGGGATGGTTAATGGGTGCAAATATACAGTTAGATACAATGAATAATATTTGACAATACAACAAAGTGACTATAATCAACAATAAGCTAGGATGTATTTTTAAACAACTAAAAGAGTATAAATACAATGTTCCTAGAAGTAATAAATGTCTAAGGTGGCCAGGCGCGGTGGCTCACGCCTGTAATCCTAGCTCTCTGGGAGGCCGAGGTGGGAGGATCGTTTGAGCTCAGGAGTTCAAGACCAGCCTGAGCAAGAGCGAGACCCCATCTCTACTATAAATAGAAAGAAATTAATTGGCCAACTAATATATATAGAAAAAATTAGCCAGGCATGGTGGCACATGCCTGTAGTCCCAGCTACTTGGGAGGCTGAGGCAGAAGGATTGCTTGAGCCCAGGAGTTTGAGGTTGCTGTGAGCTAGGCTGACACCACGGCACTCACTCTAGCCTGGGCAATAAAGTGAGACTCTGTCTCAAAAAAATAAAAAAATAAAAAAATAAATGTCTAAGGTAATGAATATCCCAATTAACATGATTTGATTAATTCACACTGTATACCTGTATCAAAACATCACATGTACCCTATAAAGATATACAACTATTTTGTACCCATAATAATTAAAAAGTAAAAAATTAAAAAAAATTTTTAAAGTCAACTGCTTTCTTATATACCAGCAAACAAACATAAGAATTACAAATTAAAAACAAAATATCTTAGCACCACCAAAAAAGAAATACCTAGGTATAAATCAACAAAAATATGTATAAGATATATATAAGGAAAACTATAAAACTTTGATAAAAGAAATTTAAAGACCGGTGCAGTGGCTCACGCCCGTAATCCTAGCACTCTGGGAGGTCAGGATGGGTGGATCACTCAAGGTCAGGAGTTCGAAACCAGCCTGAGCAAGAACGAGACCTCGTCTCTACTAAAAATAGAAAGAAATTAATTGGCCAACTAAAAATATATAGAAAAAATTAGCCAGGCATTGTGGTGCATGCCTGTAGTCCCAGCTACTTAGGAGGCTGAGGCAGAAGGATCGCTTGAGCCCAGGAGTTTGAGGTTGCTGTGAGCGAGGCTGATGCCACGGCATTCTAGTTGGGGCAACAGAGTGAAACGCTATCTCAGAAAAAAAAAAAAAAAGAAAGAAAGAAATTTAAAAAGATAAAGAGAGATATTCCATGTACATAGCTAAGAAGACTCAATATTGTCAAGATGTCAATTCTTCCTACCTTGATCTATAGATTCAACACAATCCCAATCTAAATCCCAGCCAGTTATTTTGTGAGCCTCAATAAACTGATCCTAAAGTTGATATGGAAAGACAGAAAATCCACAATAGCCAAAACAATATTGAAGAAGAACAAAATTGGAAGATTGACATTACCTGATTCCAAAGACTTACTATAAAGCTACAGTAATCAAGAGAGTATGGTACTAGTGGAAGAAAAAACAAATAGATCAACAGAACAGAATAGACAGCTCAGAAAGAGACCCACACAAACATACTCAACTGCCCTTTGACAAAGAAGCAACGGAGAAAGGAGTTGTTTCAATAAATGGTGCTGGAACAACTTAACATTCACATGCAAAAAAGTGAATCTAGACACAGAGCTTACACCCTGCACAAAAATTAACTCAAAATAGATTACTGACATATATAAAATACAAAACTATAAAACTCTTAGAAGATAACACAGAAGAAAACCTAGATAATCTTGGATTTGGGTATGACTTTTGATACAATACTAAAACATAATTCATTTTTTTTTAAATTGGGAATTTGGACTTGACTCAAATAACTTCTGCCTCGGGAAAGACATTTTTAAAAAAATAAAAGGATAAGCCACAGACTAGAAGAATGAAACTAGACCCCTATCTCTCATCATGTAAAAAAAATCAACTCAAAATGGGGCCAGGTGCTCAAGCCTGTAATCCTAGCACTTTGGGAGGCCAAGATAGGAAGATCACTTGAGGCCAGAAGTTCGAGACCAACTGAGTAAGAGCGAGACCTCCGTCTCTACCAAAAATAGAAAAATTAGCCAGGCATGGTAGTAGCACATGCCTGTAGTCCCAGCTACTCAGGAGGCTGAGGCAGGAAGATCGCTTGAGCACAGGAGTTTGAGGTTGCAGTGAGCTATGATGATGCCAATGCACTACAGCCTGGGCAACAGAGAGAGACCCTGCCAAAAAAAAAAAAAAAAAAAGCTCAACATTACTTAAATGTAAGACCCAAAAGTATAAAACCAATAGAATAAAACAGGGGAAATGTTACAGGACATTGGTCTGAGAAGAAACTTTTTGGATAAGAACTCTAAAAGAATAGGTAACAAAACCAAAAATAAACAAATGGGATTTTATCAAACTAAAAAGCTTCTGTATGGCAAAGGCAATAATCAACAGAATGAAGAGACAACCTAAAGAATGGAAGAAAATATTTGCAATCCATCTGACAAGGGATTCATATCCAAAACATAAAAGGAACTCAAACAACTTAACACTCCCCGCAAAAATCCAATTTAAAAATAGGTACATTATCTGAATAGACATGTCTCAAAAGAAGACATACAAATGGCCAACAGGTATATGAAAAAATGCTCAACATCAATAATCAGGGAAATGCAAATCAAAAACTACAATGTAATATCATCTCACCCATTTAAAATAGCTATTATCAAAAAGATAGAAAATAACAAATGCTGACAAAGACACAGAGAAAGGGAAACTCTTATACACTGTTGGTGGGAATGTGAATTACTACAGCCATTATGAAAAACAATATGAAGTTTCCTCAAAAAACTAAAAATATAAATATCATATGATCCAGCAGTCCCACTACTGGATATACACCCAAAAGAAAGAAAATCAGTATGTCAAAGAGATATCTGCATTCCCTTGTTTATTATAGCATTATTCACAACAGCCAAGATAGGGAATCAACAGATAAATGAAGAAAATGTGATATATATACATAATGGAATATTATTCAGCCACAAAAAAGAATGAAATCCTGGCAGCAGCATGGATGAGTATGGAGGACATTATGTTAAATGAAATAAGTCAGGCACAGAAATTCAAATGTCACATGTTCTCACTCATATGTTAGAGCTAAAAAAGTTGATCCCATAGAAGTACAGAATAGAATAGTGGTTATCAGAGACTGGGAAGGGTAGGGGAGAGAGGTTTATGGAGAAGTTGGTTAATGGGTACAAAATGACAGGAGGAATACGTTCTAATATTCTATAGCACAGTAGGATGACTATAGTTAAGAATAATTTATTGTATATATCAAAATAGCTAGAAGAGAGAATTTTGAATGTTCCCAACACAAAGAAATGATAAATGTTTGAGATGATAGATATGCCCCTTACCCTGATTTGATCATTACACACTGTACATGTATACAGAAATATTACATTTACCCATATATACATACAATTATTACATATCAATTAAAATTTTTTTAAATTGAAAAGCTGAACTTGACTAAAAATAAAAACTTTTGCTCTGTGCAAAACAACTTTTTTTTTTTTGAGGCAGAGTCTCACTCTGTTGCCCTGGCTAGAGTGCCATGGCATCAGCCTAGCTCACAGCAACCTCAAACTCCTGGGCTCAAGCAATCCTCCTGCCTCAGCCTCCCGAGTAGCTGGGACTACAGGCATGCGCCACAATGCCTGGCTAATTTTTTCTATATATTTTTAGTTGGCCAGTTAATTTCTTTCTATTTTCAGTAGAGATGGGGTCTCGCTCTTGCTCAGGCTGGTCTTGAACTCCTGATCTTGAGGTATCCTCCCACTTCAGCCTCCCAGAGTGCTAGTATTACAAGCATGAGCCACCCCGCCCAGCCCTAACACTTTTAACAAAGTTAAAAAGACAAGCCATAGACTGAGAGAAAATATTTACAAAACAAATATTCGATAAAGGACTGGTATCTAAAATATGCCAAGAACTCTTAAAATTCAACAATAAGAAAATAGACAACCTTATTTAAAAATGAGCAAAAGATCTGAACAGATACCTCACCAAAGAAGATATGCACAAGGAAAATAACCATATGAAAAGATACTGAACATCATATGTCATTAAAGGGCTACAGATTAAAACAACAAGACACCACTACATGCCTCTTAGAACGGCTAAATTCTAAAACACTGACACCACCAAATGCTGGCAAGGATATGGAGCAATAGGAATGCTCATTCATTGCTGGTGGGAATGCAAAATGGTACAGCCACTTTGGAAGACAGTTTGGTAGTTTCTTTCAAAACTAAATATACTCTTGCCATATGATCCAGTAATTGCAATCCTTGGTATTTACCCAAATGAGTTGAAAACTTATATCCACACAAAAACGTACACACGAATGTTTATAGTAGCTTTATTAAGAATTGTCAAAAATTGGAAGTAAATAAGATATCGTCCAGTAGGTGAATGGGTAAATAAACTTGGTGTGTTCAGACAACGGAATATTATTCAACACTAAAAGAAATGAGCTCTCAAGCCATGAAAAGACATAGAGGAAACTTAAAAGAATATTACTAAGTGAAAGAAGCCAATCTGAAAATGCTACATACTATATGATTCCAACTATATGACATTCTGGAAAAGGTAAAACTACGGAGATAGAAAAAGATGACTGCTTGTCAGGGGTTTGCAGGGAAGGAACAAGGGATGAACTGGTGGAGCACAAGGAAATGTTCAGGGCAGAGAACTCTTCTGTATGATACTGTAATGGTCAATACATGTCATTGGACATTTGTCAAAACCCGCAAAATATACAAAACAAAGAGTAAACCCTAATGCAAACTATGGACTTTAGTTAATAATACTGTAACAATATTGGCTCCTCAATTGTAATGAATGGGCCAGGCATGGTGGCTCACGCCTGTAATCCTACATTCTGGGAGGCCGAGGCGGGTGGATCACTCAAGGTCAGGAGTTCGAAACCAGCCTGGCCAAGAGCAAGACCTGTCTCTACTATAAAAATAGAAAGAAATTAACCAACCAAAAATAGAAAGAAATTGACCAACTAATATATATAGAAAAAATTAGCCGGGCATGGTGGCGCATGCCTGTGGTCCCAGCTATTCGGGAGGCTGAGGCAGGAGGATTGCTTGAGCCCAGGAGTTGGAGGTTGCTGTGAGCTAGGCTGACACCACGGCACTCACTCTAGCCTGGGCAACAAAGTGAGACTTTGTCTCAAAAAATAAAAATAAAAAAAATATTAAAAAAAAATAAAATTAAAAAAACTAAAAAAAATTTGTAATGAATATATCACAGTAAAGCAAGATGTTAATAATAGAGAAAATTGAGGAAGGCAGTATGGGGGTATATGTACTCTGTACTTTCTACTCAATTTTTCTATAAATTTAAAACTGCTCTAAAAAATAGTCAATTTTTAAAAAATATTTTTATAACCATCCATTTAGTCTCATCTTTCTCATAAAAACTGAGGCAGGGTGGGAGGGCTGGGTGGGGAATCTTCTATCTATGCCTTGATATGAATAATCTATTCTCAATTAGTGACAAAATACACCACAGCTAGATTAGCTTAACAGCGAAACTCCATTAACTGTAAAATGGAGTGATCCTGTGTTGGGCACACAGTAGAGACTTAATACGTATTATCCAACTTCATATAAGGTGTATATCCTGAATACACGGTATAATGTGCCACCACTTAGTTGATATCTAAACAAATATAATTTCCAGAAGACATAAGAACACCATTCCTAGGCCGGGCGTGATGGCTCACGCCTGTAATCCTAGCTCTCTGGGAGGCCGAGGTGGGCGGATCATTTGAGCTCAGGAGTTCGAGACCAGCCTGAGCAAGAGCGAGACCCCATCTCTACTATAAACGGAAAGAAATTAATTGGCCAACTAATATATATAGAAAAAAAAAAATTAGCCGGGCATGGTGGCGCATGCCTGTAGTCCCAGTTGCTTGGGAGGCTGAGGCAGCAGGATTGCTTGAGCCCAGGAGTTTGAGGTTGCTGTGAGCTAGGCTGATGCCACGGCACTCACTCTAGCCTGGGCAATAAAGTGAGACTCTGTCTCAAAAA
>VSMD01018539.1:0-17317 GCA_008750895.1 Mirza zaza | reverse complement strand
CCATCCCCACCCCTACCTGAAGGTGGTATTTTGGATTCGGGTCACATATAAAATATTTATGTTAATCAAAGAGGGGTGGGCATAAAGTTAAAAAGAAGTTGAGAAATTCTTAGACGTCTACTTTCTAATGTCTACGGTGTATTTAGGGCCTTCTTGTTTTATTAAATGTTGTTAGCTGTACAATAGCCTGGGGGCAAATATACCTTTAGACTAGTTCTCTCAGTAATACTGGATCTTGACTATCTTTTCTTTTTTTAAAATTTGGAGTTGGATTGGCATGGTGGTATGGGTAGGTAGGTGAATGGATATGCAGAAGAATGTATGGAGAAAATTGGCACCATTATATCTACATAAATGGGAACTGAGATTGCTAATGCTTTTGTCTTAATGTTATTTTTCTGGGGTTTTTAAAATCATTTTCCTGACCGTCCTACTACCTGTTCCCTTGTTTTGTAGTTTGATCAGTCTTCTTTTCCCATTCAGGTTATACTCTTATACCATCAGCTAAATCTGACAACTTATCTGACTCCAGCCACAGTGAGATTTCTTCTCGGTCCAGCATCGTGAGCAACTGTTCTGTGGACTCCATGTCTGCAGCTCTCCAGGATGACCGATGCCCCTCCCAGCCTCCGGCAGCACCTGAGTCCAGCGGGGCATCAGAGAAGACAGAGCACTCCTCAGGGATGGGAGACCACGGTCAGCTTGGCCCTGGGTAAGGATCCTTATCTGTGTCCATATCACGAACTCAAGCCAAGTGGCCGCTGAAAGCCATGCTCCCCACCTGGACCTTGGAACCCCGTGGGGTAGTTGGAAGGGGATCCACAAAAGAACATGGCACACGTATATTCTCTATGTTGAATATTTAAATACTATTTTGAAAGATATATAGGAACTCATTTTTAAAGTGTTATTAAATTCAAGTAACTTTCTATCATTATGTATCTTCTCAGTCAATAATCCAAAGTGCACCTGCTATCAACAGAGGAGCAGTGGTTCTTGAAATTTGGCAGTTAGGCTAGAGGTTACTCAAAAAGGGTATGTAATGGAAAGTACCACCAGTGCTGTCCATGTTGTAGACGGGTTGGGAGAGTAGGGCCAGCCATTGTTACACCAGGACAGCCATGGACAGTATATAAACACACAGGCCTAGTGTGTCCCGGTAAAACTGTGTTTATAAAAACAGGCAGAGGACTGACCAGATTTGGCCTTGGGCTACACTTTGCTAACCTCTGCTTCATACTACTAAATCAAGGATTTACAAACTTTTTTGTTAAAGGCCAAATATTTTAGTGTTTGCAGGCTTCATATGGTCTCCGTCACAAATTCTTTGGGTCTCTCTTTGTTTTATTTAAACCCTTTAAGATATAAAAACCATTCTTTACTCCAGACAGAAATGGGCTGTTGGCTACATTTGGCCCATGAGTCTTAGTCTGGGCACCCCTGCTGTGCATCATAGGGTTTATTTCATAGGTAGTTGAGGAAGTTGCTGTTTTCTTGGCACTGCACGAGGCTAACATTAAAAAATAAAAACATGGTTCCTCAAATGGGAAATTCTTAACTATATACACGGAGAACAAATAATCTAGTATTATGTTCAACAAGAATGAAAATGTACTGGTCCGATGGTAGTGGGTTATCAGACTGTATTAACGTAGCCAGGCATGGTGGCTCACGCCTGTAATCCTAGCATTCTGGGAGGCCGAGACGGGCTGATTATTTGAGCTCAGGACTTCAAAACCAGCCTGAGCAAGAGTGAGACCCCGTTTCTACTAAAAATAAAAAGAAATTAATTGGACAACTAGAAATATATAGAAAAAATTAGCCGGCATGGTAGCGCATGCCTGTAGTCCCAGCTACTCGGGAGGCTGAGGCAGGAGGATCGCTTGAGCCCAGGAGTTTGAGGTTGCTGTGAGCTAGGCTGATGCCACGGCAGTCTAGCCAGGGCAACAGAATGAGACTCTGTCTCCAAAAAAAAAAAAGAACTCATTAACGTTAGTGTCACTGAAGTTGGTATACAACCCCCCACTGCTAAATTTGGCTTAAAATGTCAAAAAAAAAAAAAAAAAAAAACAGTGAAAATGTGTACTTAATTTTATTCATTTCAAACCTCACCTTTGCATTTTCATTTAAAATCAATTCAGGAACAATTTTTACTGTGCGTAGTGGCTGTAGTCCTAGTTCTTGAGGCTGAAGCAGGAAGATGACGTTTGAGCCCAGGAGTTGGAGGCTAGAGTGTGCAATGATCACACCTGTGCACAGCCACTGCACTCCAGCCTGAGCAGCAGAGCAAGACCCTATGTCAAAAAAACCAAATAAATGCTTCTTTAAAAAGGCAAATTCTGAGGAAACCTTGCTAAATATTTGAGTTTCTTTAGTGTAAGTGTCTAGCTGAGTATGAACATTAATGCTAATGAGGAGTTTGATGATGATTAATGGTAGTGCCTTTTTTTTCACAAGATTATTTGGGCATGAACATTTATGGTACATGTTCTGTGGTTTCTTATAGGCAGCAATAACTTGAAACAGAAGAAAGTTTTTACAGTAAGCCAGTAAATTACTTTTAATTGTGTATTATCTCCAATTCTAGATGGACACTCTCAAAGCCATCTCTAATCAAGAGTTTAGCTGTCTCATCTTCTGTGAGCAATGAAGAGATTTCTCATGAGCATATCATTATAGAAGCAGCTGACAGTGGTCGTGGAAGTTGGACTTCCTGTTCAAGCAGCTCCCATGACAACTTCCAAAGCCTTCCAAACCCAAAAAGCTGGGATTTTTTGAACTCTTACAGACATACCCATTTGGATGACCCTATTGCCGAAGTTGAACCCTCTGACTGTGAGCCCTATGCCTGTCCTCAGGGCAGCTCTAGAACTTGTGATCAGTGCAGAGCAAGTCCAGAGACTAATCCGTTGAGACAGAGTTGGGCCTCGTCCAGTTCTCTGTCTGACACGTACGAACCAAACTATGGGACGGTGAGACGGAGAGTGCTGGAGAGCACCCAGGCCGAGTCGTCTGAAGGCTTGGACCCCAAGGATGCCACTGACCCAGTGTACAAAACTGTCACTTCTAGCACTGAGAAGGGTTTGATCGGTGAGTTACATGTTTTTGTTATATCTTTGACGTTTAGAGATCAAGTGGTGAAAAAATGTCATTGTATATCTTGGATTTTATTATTGCAAAAATTTGTTCTTTCCAACCTTTCTTTCCTCCTGCCCTCCACAAATTATTTCCCCTAAAATTCATGGTTTCTCAAGGGCTTTAGAGCAGAAATTCAAGCCATTAAAATGAAAAGTCTAATGTGAAGATCTTCAGTTAGAAGGACAAGTTCGTTTTGTTTTGTTGTGTTTTTAAGATCTTTTTGGTTTCATTGAGGAATATCATTGCATTACTATCCAATAGTAATAAAAGGATTCTTATCTTTGTCACCTCATAAATTTATTTGATTATTGCTGTGTATACATGGCAGAAACATTGAATAGACTATTAATTTTAGGTAATAAAAGTAAGGGAAAATGTGGTAAAGAAGTCCAAAACATTTTTCAGTATTCCCTCCTGGTGCACATCCTGAGAATCTCAACTCCTGTTTGTGGATTCCATTCTAAGCTTTCTTAGTGTATTCTTTTAATATTTAGCCATCAAATACTTTTTTCCCATTTCTTCCCTGAATTGTATAAATACTTGGGTATAATAGCCCTTGTTTTCTACTTATGTGGACTGACCATATTTTGAATAACTATTATCATAATCAACTCCTAAAGAATATTCATGATGTCACATTTAATTACTAAAAATGCAAAAGAGAAATGTGCTGATATTATAGCTACTTGTCAAATTGCATAATACGTTAGGTTTTTAGCTCATTCATTCATTTATTCCAAGGATTTCTGTTGTCGTTGTTAATAAACCCTTTTAGGAGGCCAGGCGCAGTGGCTCATGCCTACAGTCCCAGCACTCTGGGAGGCTGAGGCGGGAGGATCGCTTAAGCTCAGGAGTTAGACCAGAGACCAGCTTGAGCAAGAGCAAGACCCCGTCTCTACTAAAACTAGGAAAATTAGCCAGATGTCATGGCACACACCTGTCCTACCGGCTACTCGGGAGGTTGAAGTGCGAGATCACAGGAACCCAGGAGTTGCAGGTTGCAGTGAGCTGTGGTGACACCACTGCACTCTGGCTGGGGCACAGAGTAGGACTCTGTGTCCAGAAAAAAAAAAGCCCTTTAGGTAACCACTTTAGGGATATATAAGAATGTGTGTACAAGAATATAAAAATCTCTTGTCCATTTGGGAATATAGATTTTTTAAATCCTTCATTTCTGTGCGACTCTGGGCAGATCGCTTACATTCTTCATTTTTGTCGTGTTGCTCTTGACAGCCTCTCCACCACCAGCTGTCCAGTCCAACCTTTCCTCAGACGGGAATGGAAATCCTTTCTGACCTTAATAGTACATGCAAATTTTACTGGTAGAATTGTAGAAATTTCAGTCTAGACAAACCTAATTCTCTAATGGGAAGAAAGAGTGTTAGAATTATTTAATAGTCTTTGTAAATATATTCTGCTTGTATATAGGCATTTTTTGTATTTTAAGAGTCTCTTGCATGATCAAGATATTCAGAGCTATTTGCTTTGTGGGTCCTGTGGATTGGTCTTAATTTCACAGAACTTCCTCTTTAACCTGTTTCTGATGCCTTTTGTGGCTTTTCCTTGGGCTTACAAATTTAGGGGAGAGGATTTAAAGTAACCATTATTTTTAATGTTCACTGAAAATCAGAGAAATTTAATTTGAAATGAATTTCCTAAAATTACGATTTTTTCTTCCCTGCTTAATCACAGTGCAGAAGTTAGAAGTAAGATTCTTGAAGGAATTGGTTCCTCTGTACCAGGAAAGTTAAGTTGTTTCTGTATCAGGGACAGAGTGAAACAGCCTTCAACAGATGGCCCAGACATTATCTCTAAGCAAACTCTCAATTAGGGTGAACTTTTACATGTTTCCGACTCAGTAATCTCTCAGGTTGGTGTCCCTTCAGGAGTCGTTGGCCTGTGTGTGACGTGAGCGCTCAGCTATAGCAGGAAGCTTGTCATCGCTGTCATCTCCCCAATTCTCTCTCGTTATGTTTAATGTTTATAAATCTTAGTATAGTTCATGTATTTTAAAAACAGGTTCAAATAAATACTAAGTTCATTAAGCCTTTTAAAAATGTTTTTAATCTACTGCCATTCAAATTATTCATTTTGTCTGTTTTTCTATTTTGTCATTGTAATAAGTTTCATTGTTTTTTTCACTTCTTATGTTTTTCATTAACATTTCCATTGCTTATGTTTTATGCTAGTGTACTGTGTCACCTCACCCAAGAAGGACGATAGGTATAGGGAGCCACCGCCCACTCCTCCAGGATACATGGGGATCTCTTTAGCGGACCTGAAGGAAGGACCCCACCCGCACCTAAAACCTCCAGATTATAGTGTGGCAGTGCAGAGGTCAAAGATGGTGCATGGCAGCCTCTCCAGACTGCCGCCAGCTGCTCTCAGTGGCAGCCCTGTGGCCTGCGTTTCTTCGAAGACTGTGACTCAGCCGCAGAGGCAGAGTGTGCAGCCGTCCCATCCCAAACTAGTAGATGTGGCTGGCGCAGAGAGCGAAGCAGATGGTATGTGGACACACTACCTTGATGGCTCTTAAATGAATTGCTGAACACAGTCTTTATTCTCGTGTTTTGTGGTAGTTACTTAATGGTTTCTTTAAAAGCCTTAAATCTCTGTTAAATAAATTCCTAAATATGGTGGCGTGTTTTTTCAATGAAAAGGGCAAGCTGCTTGTTTCTGTGTGCCCAGTACCTTTCTGGCTCAAATAGAGTATCCTTACCTCTGATAAAACAGCAGCTCAGTCTAATAGGATAATTTTGAGAGGAAGAATTTGGCATTAGCGGAGTTGTGTTTTACATTAATGCGTGGAAACTTGAAACTGCATTTCAAATGCTAGATTACCTGAAATGATACTGTTGATACAATACCCCTTATTAGCAAAGCTCTTGACTGACTTTGTAGCTGTCTGAAAAATGGTTTGCTTTATTAAAAGTGGATGACGTTTTAGGCCGGGCGCGGTGGCTCAAGCCTGTAATCCTAGCTCTCTGGGAGGCCGAGGTGGGCAGATCGTTTGAGCTCAGGAGTTCGAGACCAGCCTGAGCAAGAACGAGACCCCATCTCTACTATAAATAGAAAGAAATTAATTGGCCAACTAATATATATAGAAAAAAATTAGCCGGGCATGGTGGCGCATGCCTGTAGTCCCAGCTACTTGGGAGGCTGAGGCAGCAGGATTGCTTGAGCCCAGGAGTTTGAGGTTGCTGTGAGCTAGGCTGACGCCATGGCACTCACTCTAGCCTGGGCAATAAAGTGAAACTCTGTCTCAAAAGAAAAAAAGTGGATGAAGTTTTATACTTTTAAGCAATAGAGTAATAAAGTGATTAAGAACCATTTATGAAATTTCAGTCTGTTGTCAACCTTCAATGTGATCAGCAACCATGAATGTCCTTACAATAAAGTCTGGGCCCTGATCCAATGTTTGAGAGGATTTCGTTGTTGAAATTGACTAATTTTCTAATAAACAGATGACTAAATTATTGGTTGGTCTTCATTAATATGCTGATCTACCAGTTAATTATGTTTTTATTATTTTCAGAAAATGAACAAGTTTCGGCAGTCTAGCTTTTGGGTGACGCATTTGGAAACTACTGAAAGTCACAGAGCAGCGGGCAGAACCTCCTCGTGCTTGTGCAGGCTGTTGCCACAAACAGTGGGCTGCTGCTGCTGCTGCTGCTGCGACCCAGAGGTCGCATGACCTGTGCTCTGAGCGGTGAGACAGGCCTGTGTCATGCTTCCTTCCATGCAATTCCTGCCTGTGACCAGTTCCTCAGCTCTGGATGCTGTGCCCACATCCCAGTCTCCACCGTGCACACCAGACCTGCCCTGGGACCACAGTTACAGAAGAAATTTAAACTCAGAGTCATCTCCGTGTATATCACTATAAATTTTCCTTTAACAGGTTGTTTTAAAGATAGGGCATTATTATTTCCAAGCCATAGGTTGGGCTAAAGGACAAATTCACAGTGTCTGCCAATACCAAGGATATTCTTGTGTATTTGAAAAGTAACTTATTATTTGTAGTGTTGTGGTTTTGTTTGTATTTGGGAACCCTTGTTAGCTGATATTTATGTTTGAGGACATAAAACCGTCTCTGGTCTGTCTGAACAGAAGTCATCTTTGCAGAGATGATATGCTCAATCTGTACAGGGATACAGCTTGATCTGCAGCACCAGTGCAAGGCAGGGTCTCAGTTTTTGAGTGGAGCATGAAGCCCTTCACAGCTGAGGTGTTAGAAACTTGCTGGTCATGGTGTGGGTGTGGGGGGCCAAATGAAGCTGCCACAGAGTTTCTTGTCCCTTGGGAAAAGGGAGAGAGTAGGGAGGGAGAAGCCCAGAACCCTAATTTCCAAAGAATGAAATTTTGATGTTAAATGACATGTATACAAATTCTTTCTGAACTAATAGTTACGCTGTATTATAACTAAAAGTATAAATCCAATAGAGATTGGGTTCTAGAGAGTTCTACACTATAGAAACTGAAAACTAAAATTTCTCACAACTCAAGTATGAGTTCTGTTTCTAAAAGAAGTATAATCATAGGTGTTGTAGTCATGGAGATGAATTTGCCCTCACGCACTGTTCTGCGGTGGACCACCCACATCTCAGAGCACCCGCTGTGTCCTGTCTTGGTAAGCCCTGCAGCTCGCAGCTACCTGCAGTAAAATTGTGTGGTTCAAGAAAGAGGAGCTAGAATTGTAGAAATGATTGTCTCTTGGTTCTCAGTTTGGGCCTTAAGAGGACATACCTTTCCGTCCACTTGGGCATGGCCCTCTTAATTTAAGTAATTAAAATTTCAGTGACTATTTACTGGAGTGGTAGGTTTTTCACATTTTTACAAATGAAATACCATGTTTTTCTGTATATTAAGTTTAAATTTTTTCATTTTTTTTTAGCATAAAGGCAAGTGAGATTTTAATAAACTTCTGTGACTACCAAAAAAAGAAGAAGCCAAAGCCATTAATGTTCACTACCCGGATCAACTAGGAGCCAAAAAGGGTTTACTTCTGAATGGTTGTCCATGTATGTCCCTGTAGATTTAGTTGGTCTGTGAATTCCTTTGTCGGAGTTTGTTCTTTTTCCTAGATGACTCCTCCCTTTCTCTGTCTTCCTGCCTGTCCCCTTCATGTTAAAATCATAAATCAGTTTCAAGTAGTAAATGGTAGTGGTTCATCTTGCCCATCAAAATGATTGTCTCTTCATTTTAGGAAAAAGAGCATGTGTGACAAATTCCCCTGGGGAGAAAACATTTGTCTAAAATTTAAGCCTTAGAAATTAGCCCAGGTATGTGAGAATGAGGCTAGATGTTCCATAGTTTTCTTGGTCCTTTGAAACGGAAAGCAGCCTGAACCAAAAATCCTAGTTTGAAAGTCACACTGAAGTGATTTGGCTTATACACCGTGGTCCTCCAATTACAAATTGTTTTCTTCACTGTTTTACATCATGTTGTTTTTATGTCCACAGCAAAAGAAAGTGAAAGATATTTTTGCTATAACTACCTTTTTATCAAATTTGGGTGTCTATTCTCACCATTTTATATCCATTACTCCAGAAGAATGTGCTGTTGGCACAGTGTCTTTATGTAGCAGGTCTTTCAAACCAAGTGGAAGCCTTACCTGTCTATGTCTTTAATGGTGTAAAAACTGTAAATAATACCTTGCACAGAGAGTTGAGGCCTGTGGTTTTGGACTTGCGCCTTGTAGCTGCCTTTGCTTTAATCTAGCTTTAACTGAGTGTTTGGACCAGCCGATCACATTGATCAGGAACTAAAGCCAAATGCTTTGTGGTTCGATATGTATGTATCCCCTAAAAAATCATGAGGTTTTGATTTTTATATTTTAATTTAAGGTACATTTCTGCCTTCTCTTAGTTTGTCATGTGACTAGAAAAAGAAAAGCCTTAACCTTTATTTGCTCCAATTCCAAATCCCACTTTGTTTTGTTTTTATTTTATAAATTTATAATTTTAAGGAATAGACGAGTGCCCTCTGTCCCTTCCACAACTGAAATCTGCCAAAATGATTGCATTAGTAAACCCTCAATGCAAAGCTTTTGCCAAATAGTAAGTTTCAACAAAATCTCTTCATAAGAAAAGATTTGGAGAATTAGTAAATCCAATACATGCTTCCATAAAAGTTTGTTATCATTAATAAATTCTCATTTACTCCACATGATTACTGCAGTATGATCTTTGGGGAGAAAAAGTCTGTAATGAATTTCATGAGTGGTAAGTCACATTATCATCATTTACATCACCTCCTCAAGAGTCTCTCCCAGGTTGAAAATGTGAGGGGTTTCTAAGAACAAGCCTGAGTTTTATGAAGTATTCTTTCCCCTACAGGAAAAGGGAGGAGAAAAAGTTTCCTAGTATAGTGAAAACAATGATTGATATTCTAAGTTTTTTTTCAAAAAAAAAAAAAGTGATGTTAAAGTTTATATATTCTTTTAGCATTACCTTAAAGGCTAGAAAAAAGGGATAAGTCTTCAGAAAAGTGTCACAGTACATTTTCAAATTTAAACTTGAACCCTAGCTCATCTTCAACTTCTGTTGTGCATTTTTTAGGCCTCTTAATTTTTGATACACAGAATGCAGTTGATCTTTTAAAACTGAAACATGTAAGCTTATCAGCAAAAGACAAAAACAAAACTGCACAGTTGTAATAATCAAATAGCAATTATACTGCACAATTCATTGACTGTAACGCATCCTATAACAAGCAATGTTTGTCTCCTATTTTTTGATACCTCTTAAACTTACGTCTTTTAGAAAGACAGTGCCTCTGTATGCTTTTTGTATTTTTACTGAGTGTAAATATTTGTTATATTTTTTGTTAAAAGAATGTAAAAGTACCATTTATTATTATCATGTCTACTAATACATTGGTGGAATCAATAAAGACTCTACATTAACCTTCTCTTCATTTATTGTGAATACATGGAGCAGCTGCCAGTTTCAGATCCATGTTGGTGGGAAAGCCTTATTTTTTTAAGTATACAGAGAAATTGGAGGGGTATGCTTGTTGATCATATAGAATCTGTGAAACACCTAGCTATTATTTAAGTTAAAAAGATTGTGTTTGATTGCAAACCAAATAACTGTGGCTTAAAGCCCAGTAGGGCTTTTTTTTTTTTTTTCTTGTAACAGGAAAGTGTACGAGCCAGCTGTCTGGGGCTGATACAGTAACTCCACAATGCTGTTGGGACTCAATATTTCCATCTCAGGGCATCACCTCTGCGTTTCAGGAAGGAAGGGGAAGGAATGGCTTAGGAGAAAAGGTGTAAATGTGTGTCCCTTTTATTAGCAAAACAATAGCTTTTCCAGAAGCTCCACTTGCATATTTCTGCCTATGTCTCGTTAGATCTGTGTTGTATGATAGTCGCTGCATGGGAATCTTGGAAATGATCTGTTTCATCTGAGCAATTGATGTTCCTAACAAAATTAGGATTCTTTTCAGTGAAGATGGAAAGAATGGATACTGAGTGGAAAGCTGGCTGGGTCTGCCATAGCATGCACATTGCCACTCCTTTGGGCCACATATGCAAATACACCCTTTGCTCTCATGGGATCAGATCCCAGGACCCAGCCAAAGAAGGAAATTCTGCTTTACCACCTTTTGTAAGTCACCCAGTCTTGCTGTACCTAGTGCATGCCACTCCCGTGATAGCTAAGGCTTCCACCTTCTCCCAGATTACCCCTGCCTAACACACACCAGGTTTTCCCAGGCCATTCCTTCCACTGACCATCATCTTTCCAGTCTCACTAGCTCATTTTTTAATTTAGGAAATGTATTAAATACAAATGTCATAGGTTGAATAACAACGAAACAAAAATATCAACCCTTAATCCCTGGAACTTGTAAGTGCTACTTTATGTGAGAAAAGGATCTTTGCAGATGTAGATAAACATTTTGAGATGACTTTAGATTATCTAAGTGGGACCTAAATACTGTCACAGGTATCCTTATAAGAGAGACGCAAAGGAAGATGTCACAGACGCTGAGAAGATGGCAATGTGAGAATGGCGACGTGAAGACGGCAGAGAGACATGTAGCCTCGAGCCATGCAGCTGGTGCCAACAGCTGCCAGGAACTGGACAAGGCAAGACAGGGATTCTCTCTTGGAGCCTCCAGAGGAAGTGGCGTCTGCCAGCACCTTGATTTTGGATTGCTGGCCGTCAGAACTGTAAGATAATAAATTTGTTGTAATTTGTTATAGCAGGAAATAAACACAAGTTACTATATTTGTCTTATTTTGGCGACCCAGTTAAGGGATGTGGTAGTCCAGAAACATACCTCAGGAAGCCTCCTTTAACCTCTGCACCCTCCAAAATTTAATAAAGCTAAGAGAAGAACTGGCTTTCTCAGAACCTTCCTCTGCAGCTAGTCAGCCTAATATTTTTGTTATTTCAGACATTCTGGTAAGTGTATACTGATATCTTATTGTGGTTTTAATTTCAATTTCAATAATGACTAATAGTCCCAAGCATCTTTTCAAACACTTGGTGGCCATTTGGATACGTGTCTCTTTTGTGAAGTGTCTATTTAGGTCTTTTGTTGACTATTTGTTGATACAGTGTTGAAATAAAATTGATTTTTGTAATGACCTGTATCTAGCAACCTTTGTCCGTTCACTTATGAATGCTAACAATTTGTGAATTATTTTGGAATGTTTTGCATGCTCATGTCTTCTGTTCATGTGACATTTATTTCCAGTCATTTTGCATTTTGTTTCTTTTCTTACTGCACTGACCGGAATATCCAGCACAGTGTTGAACAGAAGTGGTCGGAGTGGGAACCCTTTCTTTGTTCCTGATCTTGGGGTTGGTGATGGAGAGCATTCAGATGTCACCAGTGAGCCTGCTGATTGCTAGAGGATTTTTGTGGTATTTATGAATTTAAGGAAGTTCTGTCTTATATATATTAATAGTTTGCTAAGGGGATTTCTGGTGTTGAATTTTGTCAAATGCTTTTCTTGAATCTATTGAGATGATCAAATTATTTTTCACTCATGTGTTAGACTGGTGAGTTAATTGATAAATTTCATAGTGTAAATCCCTTCCTGTCCACCCCTGCTCCCCCACCTCACCCTGTGCTTTACTAATATAAATTTAGTTACATTATCGTTTAGTTACATTATTGTTTCTATATATATCTCTAAGTTTATTTTGCAATATTTTATTTAGGATTTTTGTATTTTGTTCAAGAGAGAAATGGTCTATAATTTTCTACCCTTGTCAAAGTTTGCTATTAATGTTAAAATGTCTTCATAGAAAGAACTGGAAATTGTTTCTTCCTTGTTCCCTGGAAGAGTTTATGAAAATTGAGCTCTCACCACTTTAGCCTCCCCGGACTCCCTCCCTCGCTCTGTGGCCTGCACATTTCTCCAGGTAGTGAACAGGGGCACTGGTGGGGCTCACCTCTTCTTGTTTCTTGTTCTCTCAACAATTACTGTTCCTAGCTGCCCAGTGTCTCCAGTGGCATTGTTTTATATATTTTGTCCAGTTTTTTAGTTGCTTCAGGCAGGAGAATAAAGTGGCAGGTATTCCATCTTGACCAAAAGCACATGTCCATATATAGAATTTTAATGCAGCTGTCTTAGTAAACAATGAAAGCAGACACCCACTCTTCCTCGTCAGTAAGGATATAGAAGAATTGGAACAATACAGTTAATAAACTCAATCTAATGGGCCTATATAGAACACTGTACCAACAACTACAAAATATATATTTGCAGGTGAACATGGAGCATTTATCAAAATTGACCATATGTTAAGCCATAAAGAAACTATCAACAAATAATAGAGAAGGTTCTCTGACTGCAGCAGAACTAAATTAATAACAAAAATTGGAAGTTAAGAAATATACCTCTAATAGTAGAAAGTAGAAATTATTTTGAACTGAATGAAAATGAATATGAAAATCTTTGGGATATAATTAAAACTATACTTTAAAGGGAAGTTTATAGCCTTAGGTGCAAATATTAGAAAAGAAGAAAGGCTAAAAATTAAACATTCTTCTCAAGAAACCAGAATAACAGCAAATTAATCCAAATTAATGGAAGGAAAAAAAAGAATTAAGAGCGGAAATTAATAAAATATATAATTTGCAAAGAAAGATTAAAGCAATAAATTGGTTCTTTGAAAAGACACAAAATGGGTAGTAAACTCTTGGTGTGAATTATCAAGTAAAAAGAAAAGTGCCAGAACTAAGCAGTGTCGGGAATGAAAAGAATCATCATGGTTGTGTTAAGATACTTTGAATAACTGAAATGTAGATGAAATAAGCAGATTCATAGAGAAAACATACCTTACCAGAACCATAGCAAGCAAAAAAATTTAGTAGTCTGGTAACTATTAAAGAAATTGAATCTGTAATTTAAAAGCTTTTCCACAAGAAAACTCTAGTCCTGGATGGCTTTCCTGGTAATTTCTACCAAGCACTGACAGAAGAAATAACCCAGAAATTACATAACAAAATCTCAGGAGTGGTATTTCTTTTTTTTTTTAGCTATCATTTCTCAAATCTGTATTGTGTTCTCATCTCAAATGCTTAACATTTAGGTCATAAATTGAAATACCAGTAGAAAAATATTCATCTTTAGCCAGTTGTATAGTTACCACATGGCAAGAAACTGACAAGAAAATTTAAACAAGCAGAGCATAAAAATACTTCAAAGCATTATGAAACTGAACTCAGCACACTTTCCTAAATTTTAGTAGTTCGACTATAGGAAAATAGAACTGTCAATAAGGACTGAGATGATTTAAGCTAACTCGAAATTTTCCCAATTCCTGACATCAGTATTAGATTTATAGTTTTATTATAGTAACAAATAGTTGTCACAGTGAGATCTACACACATATACAGATTATATTTAAATTCATATAGAATATTTACATTTTTAAGTTACACTTTTGAAATTAGAAGATGAAGTACAGCTTAGTTTTACAACAAAGAAAAGAAAAATATACAAGACAAAAACAGACAAAGATAACAGTAAAAAATACAACTATCTGTTCTCGATATGATATGGAAACTTTTTGTCAAAAAGCTACATCTTCTTAATCTGATTGTCCAAATCATTTAAATATGGATGATTCAGTGCCATCTTGCCAGAAATTCGTTTGGCGGGATCATAGACTAACATTTTCGAGAGCAAATCTAAGCCATTTTCATCCAAGTTTTTGACATGGGATGCAAGGCTTCCTGGTTTCCACTTGGGAAATGTATTCTTATAGTCCTGTAAAGATTCCACGTCTGGCCACACTTCATTATTGGGTGTGCCCTAAGCTCTGAAAATCCTGAAGAGTTGATCGATTTCTGAATCCCCATAGAAAAGTGGTTTCTTAGTTGCTAATTCTGCAAATATGGTGCCTATACTCCAGATGTCAACTGGAGTCGAGTAAAGAGCTGACCCCAGTAATACTTCTGGGAATCTGTACCAGAGTGTTACTACCTCGTGTATATACTCTAATAGGTATTCCAAAAGCTCTGGCAAGGCCAAAATCAGCCAGTTTAATTCTTCCTTTGTCATTAATCAATAGATTTTGAGGTTTTAAATCTCTGTGAAGAACTCTTCTAGAGTGACAGAACAATCCCCTGTAGGATTTGGTGTAAATAACTCTTAACAAGTGAAGAGTCCATGAACTAACCAGGAGGGTTAGAATCCAAATATTTCTTGAGGTCCATGGAAAGAAATTCAAAGATGAGATATAACCTGGAGTCCTGCATAAGCACATCTTGACGACTGACTATATTTGGATGACGAAGTTCTTTTAATAGAGAAATTTCCCAAATTGTAGTACTAGAAACCCCTTCCTCTTCACTTTCTAGTCTGATTTTCTTCATGGCTACCACTTGGCCTGTAGTTTTGTGTCTACCCTTATACACAACTCCATAGGTACCTTCTCCAATTTTTTCTATTTTGGTATAATCTTCCAGAGTTAATCAGTAGGTATGGCAGATCCTTGATTTTTCTAACACATCTATCACTGATGACAAAATCATTATGAAGGTCACTCAGAAAAACTGACCCTTAAGAAGTTCTATCTCTCACATCATTCCTCCTCCTGGCTTATTGTCCCGTGGCGGCCGCAGTAGCAGCTACCACGTCAATGTCGCTTCTCTCTCAACTTCCAGGAGCCAGCTTAGAATCAGGAGTGGTATTTCTCAAATAAGATACAAAAAAACCCTAATTCTAAAAGAAATAGTTGATATATTTGACTATATTAAAATCAAAAACATATTCAAAAAATACTGTTTATAAGAACAAAGAGTCCATAGAGTTGGAAAATATATTTAATTCATATAACCTTTAAAGGACAGGTATCTAGCATATATAAATTACTTCTATATACCAAAAGAAAAATAATACTCAACAGATAAAATGGGCAAAAAACTTAAGCACTTCATAAAAAAGAGAAAATTGTCCAATAAACATATGGCGAGGTGCTCAGTCTTATGAAGGACTTTGTACAGGGTTGGACTTGACTGTGGGAAGGTGATAACTGCCACGTGGCGCATAGTGCTGGAAGATCCTGGGCGGAAAACTCTCCTTTGGAAGAAACGGTCTAGATAGGGAGCCATGGTAAACATGCACTGGAACCACCAGGTGGTGCCGTGGGACAAAGTGACTCGCGGGGTCTTTGTTTCAAAGGGAAGAGAGCAAGGTAATTTCTTAGGGTCTTTCCAGATGTGTCTGATAGTGAAATATTTGGGGAGAATTGTCCTTCACGGAGGTAACTGAATGAAAGTATTGCCAAACCAGAAAATGCCATAGAATTTTGGATTCTAGTTGGATAATCTTTGGATAAAAGTGAATGGACAGTGTGGCTGCAGCTGATTCCTAACACACACAGTGTTTGCAAATTTGGGCGTAGGATTTGGAACACTCAATGACTGTTTCTCTTTTTTTTTTTTTTTTTTTTTTTGAGGCAGAGTCTCACTATGTTGCCTGGGCTAGAGTGCCGTGGCGTCAGCCTAGCTCACAGCAATCTCAAACTCCTGGGCTCAAGCAGTCCTTCTTCCTCAGCCTCCCAAGTACCTGGGACTACAGGCATACACCACCATGCCCAGCTAATTTTTTCTATGTATTTTTAGTTGGCCAATTAATTAATGACTGTTTCTTTTTTCCAGAGATCCCAAGGGAAATGTACCAAAAAATACAAATGGTCCAACTCTGAACGGGAATGAAAAGCAGGTAATGTGCGTAAAAAGCAATCAATTTTAATATATACCGAAAAACTGAATATTCTAAAGACCCCGCCTCGCAGCTGCTCATCTGTTCTGACCAGTTGGTATTTTCAGGCTTTTTAACTTTGGCCATTTTGGTGGGTATATAATAATATTTTATCGCGGTTTTAGTTTACATTTCCCTGTTTATTAGTGGGGTTGAACTTTTCATACTTGTATGGACCATTTGATTTCTTTTATGAAATGGCTTTTTAAGTCTATTTTTTTCTCATTGATTTGTAGGTGTTCTTTGTATATTCTGGGTATGATTCCTTTGTTAGCTATACCTCTGGCAAACATCATCTCCCCCTCTGGCTTGCTTTGTCATACACTTAATGGTGTCTCTTAATGAAGAGAAGTTCTTAATTTTAAACTAGAGAGATTTATTTTTTCCTTTATGGATAGTGGTTTTTTTGTATGTTTTATTTTAGAAGTCTTTTCATACTTAAGGTCGTGAATGTATTCTGTATTACCTTTTAAATGCTGAAATGCTTTGCCTTTTATATTTAGCACTGAACACATCGGGAATAGATTTTTTATTATTATTTTTTATTTTGGCATATTATGGGGGTACAGATTTTAAGGTTTCAATAAATGCCCATTCCCCCCTCCCCCCACAAGTCTGAGTTTCCAGCATGACCATCCCCCAGATGGTGCACATCTCACTCATTATGTATGTATATACCCACCCCCCACCCCCCTGCCCAATAATCTATTACTGTAGTACCTATGTGTCCACTTAGATGCTGCTCAGTTAATACCAATTTGCTGGTGAGTATATGTGGTGCTTGTTTTTCCATTCTTGGGATACTTCACTTAGCAGTATGGGTTCCAGCTCTAACCAGGAAAATATAAGATGTGCTATATCACCGTTGTTTCTTAGAGCTGAATAGTACTCCATGGTATACATATACCACATTTTATTAATCCATTCTTGGATTGATGGGCACTTGGG
>VSMD01018534.1:0-57378 GCA_008750895.1 Mirza zaza | reverse complement strand
ACAGCCTCTCCTTGTAGGACGGCCAACTTCATACTAGTCCCTAGAGTGGAAGAGGGAGGAGAGTTGCTCATGAACGTGCCAGCCCACCCTGTGAAATAGGTACATATTTTTGAGTGCCTCTCCTTCAGCACCAGGGACTAGGGTAGATAATGTTGCCATGCCCAGGAGAGCTTCCCTCACGGAGCTAAAGGAGGAGCCCTCTATACCTGTTCCCCAGCTGCTCTTGTCCAGCCATGGCTCCCCTCCTGCTTATAGCAACAGGAGCGACAAGGCCCCATTGACTGTACTGTAGCCTCCTTTATGTCTCCCAAGCCTGCCCTAGAATGAAAGCTCTGCTGCTCGACATTCTGTTATATCTTCCTCTTTCTCCCCCATTCCCTGGCTAACTCTTTATCTCATTATCCCTAGCAAGTTTGCCTTGATATTCCTATGTACTCAGATGGAAATTCTGAAGGCTGAAGGCAAGGTATATAAAAACACACATATATACAACCACAACAAGTAAGATGTGCAACGTTTGGAGGATGGTCACACTTGAAGCTCTTACTCGAGGGGGGAGGGGGGCATGGGCAATATATGCAACCTTAACACTTGTACCCCCATAATACGCTTAAATAAATAAATAAAAACACACAGGTATGCTAAAATTTTACATAAAGAAAACTCAAATTAGAATATTACTACACATTCCACATTCTTCTATGATAAGGAATTAGAGAATTTTTCAGGTATCATCGATGAAGTCTCCTCCTAGGAAGACAGCTGGTTTACTATATTGCAGGTATTTTCAGAAAACATTTTATGTTATTTTAATAATTTCAACTCTTAAATGATCTTATTAAGATCTGGACCTTCTGAAGATAAGAGTATCAACACGATTCTGGTCTTCCCCTGTTTTATACAATTATTCTATCATTACACTGGGAAAAATCAACCAAGTTTTTTCTCTCCTCTCTGAATTTATCCTTTATTTAATAATATTCACATATAAATTATTGTTTTAAAATTTCAGTTAGAATATACTTCACGTTTTGGAAAGATGCTTTATCAGTTGCCCAGCAACCAAAATATGTTAACCCTCTCTCGCCTTAATTAGAATCTTATTTAAGGTTAAAGTCTTGACATTCAGAGCTGTGTATTTCTAGTGAGGGAATCAAGTTTTATGGTTAGAACCTGTTGACATGGTTCTGAGGCTCCAGAAATTAATATTTGCAAATGATCTTCCAAATGAAAGATGTTAATGCGGCAAAGAAAGCTATCATTTTATTTCACATCAGAGGTCTTTACAACAGAGAAAACAAGTGGTAATTTCCAGAGTAAGCATAGGGAAACCATTAGCACGGGACAGCGAGTACTGTGTGTCGGCTTGTGGGCAGCAGGCAGGAAACCTGCGATGGGCGTCAGAAGAGGCCATTGGCTCCTGGGTGTGTAGAACGCAGTCTGTGAGCACGTGTAAGCCAGTGAACGTAAATATAAAATTACAGTACATTAGCGGGATTGTCTAGAATAAACTACTTATAATTTGAAACATTCAAATAGATGCTAAAAAACACATCCAAAAGAAAGAACAATTTTTTTTAACTTTTGTTACTAGCCAGTCTTTTTATGCAAATAAGTCCATGATTTCTGCAGCATGTCTAAGGCAAGTCTCTCTCTGAACAAGAGTTGAAAATGTTCTTAATTTCTCTGTTCAGTAACCTGTGACTGGCTGAGTCTTTCTAGAACCAACCTGTCAGTGTTTACCTATAATTTGCTTCAAGTACTCTCATCTTCAAAGCTAGACTGTAAATAATTAATAAGTCCATAATATTTGTATTTCGTGTGGTTAAGGAAAAAAACAAGGTGAAAGGATAGTGATTTGGTGCTTCCATTTACATATTTAGTTGTTATAATACCCTATTGGATAGATGCTCAAGGGTTAGAATTACTGATATGAATATTTAAATGATTTTGTCTCTTGCTAGAAACTTAATTTGTGCAAAATGACAACATCCGTCTGTAAGTTCATAATTTATCTGTTAGGAATCGGTTATTTCTAGCTTAATAAATATTTGAACAACCTACTTATAGGCTTCCACCACCTTCTTTTTGTCTTGGGTAAGTCTCCAGGCCTCAGTTTTCTCTCTTTGCAAAACATGGAAGTGGATCTTGGTAAGTGCTCTCTGAATGGCTCCCAGAAGTAGTACTCTATAGTTTGTGGCGGGTTTTTATAGCTCTGTCCACATCTGAGATCTCTTTGGCAGTCAGCTTAACATTGATAACCTTCTTTGGGTGAGCAGAATCCAGAAAACCATTACCACCACAATAATAATAGAGCCCTGCCTTGAGGTTCTACCTTGTTGTAAAGAGGCTTCTCAAGGGTGAGCTAGATAGTTAGGAGTCAAGCACAGAATAACCCTGGAAACATCCCTGACACCAGGGCTTGTGGACTCCAGACTCTGTGGCTACTTTAGAAGCAACCAGGTTTTACTACAGTGAAGCTAAACTGCTACAGCCTGTAGCAGCATTTGCTGGAGAGGCAACCAAAATGTTTCAGATAAGGACACTGTTTTCCTATTGTAAATATTCGTTAAACACTACCAGTGCATGGTTTAAGTATCTGGAGTGTTCGGTTGTTTGTGATGTTGACAGTACTGTTTTGCTGTTATTTAATATATGTCTGCAAAATACAAATAAGAGACTGTTTAAAGTTAAACTTGGGGAGTAAAATTTTTCCATCACTAGATTACCATGCACACTAAGCCCGCAGATGATAACTACATCTTGGGCTTCAAGGCAGTCAGTCCACATGGGAGCAGGAGAGCAGTGGGTCAGCAGAGGGGCATCCCCGTCAAAAAGACAAATGGAACTGATGCGTTTTAGGGATATATAAAAAGCACTGTTTGGTAAGCATATGGAAAAGATATAGTAGCATTTGGGGAAAAAAATAACAATGGTAATATTGAAAACCAGGCAAATGAAAAAGTAATGCTATTTTAACTCCAGGGAAAACATGGAGAAGGTATATAATTATAATATACTACCTGGCTCTACAATGAACAATATTTTCATAGAATGACTATTGATTCATTCAATGAGGGATGAGGAGGGAAGAAAGAACAGTGGTGAGTGTGAGTTAAGTCCTCCTCTAACATGGAATGATGTCAATAGACTATGTCAAAAAATTAATAAATTGGCTGGGTGCAATGGTTCATACCCATAATCCTAGCAGTTTGGGAGACCAAGACAGGAGGATCCCTTGAGGCCAGGAGTTGGGGACCAGCATGAGTAGCATAGTGAAACCCTGTCTCTACCAAAAAAAAAAGCCAGATGTGGCAGTGTGCACCTGTAGTCCCAGCTACTAGGGAGGCTGAGGCCAGAGGATCGCTTGAGCCCAGGAGTTCAAGGCTGTAGTGATCTATGATGGCAACACTGCACTCCAGCCTGAGTTGACAGAGTGAGACCGTCTCTAAAAAAATAAAAATAAAAATAAAATAAAATTGATAAGCCAAGAAATATTACTATAAACATTATTTAAAAACATGGAAAGAGATGTGCGGGGAGCTATCAAGAAGAGTTGGTGGTGGGTGCATCTGAGAACTACTGGTTTAAACATGTGAGTTTTGCAATGCTGGAAAGGTACTTTTACCTAATGGGAACATACATTATACTTGAGAATTTATTTTTTTTTCTTTGAGAAAGAAAAAAAATCATTTCTAACCTTAAACCAGCCACCTAACCAGGCTAGGACTCATTTTCTTTCTCTGTAAAATGAAGGCATAGATGGTGTCAGAGTAAATGATGAAATTCCCTTCTAGGACCTAATTGCCTGGTTCTGTTACTCCCTTCAGGTTCTAGAAAGCTGACAGAGCCTTTATTTCATTGTTCAAGCAGAGCAAGTTTTATGGGCTTTTTAAAAGGGTAACATTGTTTCTTAAACCACTTTCTATAATTTACTTTAATATTAGTAATCTATTTATATAAGAGAACAGCTGGATTCCCTGAGAAAGGTTTATATACCTTTACCTTTTATTTTGGTTTTAAAGTTGGCTTCAATATTATTTCCAAAGCTGTGGCATTCCCTTTAAAATGCCAGCTCCTTAAGTAGAAGGGATATTAACCTGTCTTAATCTTTTTTTACAGCAATAATTATACCTACTAGGCCAGCAAATAAAATCTGTCAATAGACTGACTGAACAATGCTGCCTAATAGAAATATATTGTGAGCCACCCACTTAATTTTAAAATTTCTAGTAGCCACATTTGAAAAAAAGGAAAGAGAAACAAGAAAAATTATACTTAATATATTTTATGTAACTTATATATCCAAAATGTTATCATTTCAACATTTAATCAATATAAAAATATTTCATAAATATATCAGTATTAATAATTATTGAGATTTTTTGTACTAAGTCTTCAAATTCCAGTATGTATTTATACTGCAGCATATCTCAACTTGAATGCTAAATTTTTATCCAAGTTGAGATGAAAAAGTAAATTTCATACCCAAGTTTTTGCACACATACTTAGAAGTTTTCCAATATTTAACTGAGTAATGGTTTTAAATTTAAATTAGCTAAAATTAAAAATTCAACCCCTCAGTCCTACAGGCTACATTTTTAGTACTTACTACTGTGTTTCCCCAAAAATAAGACCTACCCATAAAATAAGCCCTAGCAGAATTTCTAAGCATTTGCGCAATATAAGCCCTACCCAGAAAATAAGACCTAGTGATGGGTGCGGCTAGGCAGCGTATCTGCACAACCCATGCATTTTGTCGAAGAGCAGTAAAGAAGATGAGCAGCCCTTCTCATCTGCCCCATTCTGACAGCTACTATCCCAGAGGTAACCAGAAAGGTGCGGGCAGCCCCACCAACAAGGTTGGCTCCCCTGTCAGGTCCTGGCCATCCTGTGCGTGCTGTCAGCTGAGGCTTTGAGGGGAAAATAACACATACCCTGAAAATAAAGCCTAGGGTGTCTTCTTGAGGACAAATAAATATAAGACCCTGTCTTATTTTCAAGGAAACACGGTAGTAGCATGTGTCTATTGGCTACCACATTAGGCAGCAAGCTTTATAGAATATTTGATAAGTTCAGAAATTTCAGTGAATACTGTCTGCTCAATATCCAAAAAATATCCTTCTCTTCTAAGGACAGAAATTGGGAGAAAAGGATGATTAACTCTCCCTTCAGACAGGCAGTTTGAACGTTGTTTTCAGTAGCTATCTGGAACTACAACTATCCTCAGGGCAATTGGCATGACATGGTATAAAATAAAAGATTCTAGAGCTGCTTCCACTGAATGAGTCTCTCTTTCCCTCCCTCTCTCTCTTCCTCCCTCCCTCTCCCTTTCTCTTTTTTTTTTAGTTAAAAATGGGAGGCACAAAATTCATGTTCTTGCATTCAGTGTTTTCTTTCTATCAATATTTGTAAAACAATTAAAAATTAAAGTGATATTTAGGAAGCAGTCTAATGTCACTGAGGTGTGAGCCATTATAGCTAGTATTTAGGACATCAGAGAGCAATGAAGAAAGAAAAAAAGAGAAATAGTTTTTGGCACAGTCTTAGTTTGAGTTTACCCAGAAGCAAGACTGAAACAAGCATTCAGGGCCAAGCCATTTATTGGAGAGGTGGTTCCAGGAAACACCTGCTTGGGAATGGAGAAATGCAACAGGGAAGGAAGGGAGCCAGTAAAGAGTATGCTATCGAGCAAGTTACCACTGTGAATAATGAAGCTTTATCCCACTGGGGAACTCTGGGAAATGGTGTAAAGAATGTGCCGCAGGGTTATTAGCCCAGCACAGGGAGGAGGGAGATGAGGTATTTATTTATATACCCACTTTTTCAGTCATCAGTTCAGGGCTGCTCACAAGTGGTGATACTTCCTCCTTTCTCCTGGCCCACACACAGAGTGATATTTAGTGGTCAAGAAAAGCCACTTAGGCAAAGAAATCCAGGTGCTGGCAGTTGAAAATCAGGACAATGTGCACTAAAAGATAAAAACTAGGGGATATGTAAGGGGAATAGAAAGCATCTACTATAGATATTCTTTGACTTATAGCATACACTGTATTGAACAAAGGACAAGGAGATGTGTTTCAGATCTTTGGAGCCTTTTCAAATTACAAACTCAGTTTCTCGTCTCTTCTCCCTATCCTAGATCTAAGATCCTGCTAAAGTGCACACAGTTCCCCCTGCTCTTGAGAACTACTGATGGAGAGACTAAGGACCAAGAAGATTTATATATTCTATTCACTTTCGTATTAGTCTAAAAAGCTTTTCATACAAATGTTTATCAGAGCTGGTCCCTAGAATTTATGTATCAAGCCAAAGGACATGCAGTACTGTTCACTTCTTTAGAGCTTGAGCACTGATTCTTGAGAAGCCCATTTTTTATCCACCGAGGTATATCATTGAGTTCTATCCTGTTTTTCCTATATTTCCTCAGTATATTAATACAGGTTGAACATCCCTAATCTGAAAATTCAAAATTATAGAAAATCTGAAACTTTTGAGCTTTGACGTGGTACTACAAGTAGAAAATTCCACACCTTACTTCGCGTGACAAGTTGCAGTCAAAACGCTGGCACACAACACAGTTTATTCAGCATCTCCAAGGGAAAAAAAAGTCCCTCTCAGCTGTGATACATCTTTACTGCACATGCCCAGATTCCCCTATGCAAGCACACCCACTAAGGGGTAATAAGACGGTACCTGTGCAAGGCAGGTACACCAATAGTGGGCTCCCCGTGATGCCCCACATGGGGTCAAGATCTACATGCATTACACGTGGGGTATTTTTTTTTTGCTTGTTCTCTCGTGTGGTATAAAGATACTGTTGAAAATGTCAAAAAGTCCTGAAGATACTTCTATGGGTAACAGTGATAAGAACAATATGAACATTTACATTTATCTGTAGCTCAGAAAATGAAGCTGTTGGAGAAACTGAACGTCAGTGTAAGTGTGAAATGTCTTACAGAAGAGTAGTTTTTGGAATGACCACCATATACAACCTGCAGAAACAGAAGTTCTGTGCTGAAAGTAGTGAAAAGTTAATGAAAAATAAAAAAATACTACATAAAGCTAAAAATGAAGATCTCAATCATGCATCAGAAGGGTAGATTGATCTGTCTCAGCATAAACTCATGCCACTTAATGGTATGTTGATTATAAAACAAATATCTATTATGGTGAACTGAAAATTGAAGGAAGCTGTGAATATTTAACAGGCTGGTTGCAGAAATTTGAGAAAGGACACTATATTAAATTTTAAAGATTTCATAAAACATCTGATCATAAAACTACAGATAAATTCATTGACAAGTTTACTGATGAAAATCTGATGCCAGAACAAGTCTATAATGCTGATAAAACATCACTGTTTTGGCATTTTTACCCCTAAAATACTCTGACTACAGCTGATAAGACAGGCCCTAAAGGAATTAAAGATGCCAAGGACAGAATACCTGTGCTGGGATGTGCTAATGCAACAGGCATGCAGAAGTATAAACTTGCTACGATTAGGCAAAATCTTGTGTCCTCACTGTTTTAAGGAGTGAATTTCTTACTAGTCCGTTATTCTGACAAAAATGTATAGATCATCAGGGACATTTTGTTGTTGTTGTTGTTTGTTTCACAAACATTTTGCACCTGTGGCTCATGCTTACCACGGGGAAACAGGACTGGATAATGATTTCAAGATTTTGTTATTCCATGACAACTGTTCTGCTCATCCTCCACTTGAAATTCTCATTAAAAATAATGTGTTTGCCCTGTATTTTCCCCAAATGTGACTTCATTAATTCAGCCATGTGACCAGGGTTAGATCAATGAAGAATAAATATAAAAACACTTTCTTGAACAGCATACTAGCAGCAGTGAACAGAGGTGTGAGTGTGGAAGGTTTTCAAAAGGAGTTTACCATGAAGGATGCTGTATATGCTGTCACTGCTTGGAACACAGTGACTAAAGACAGTTGTGCATGCCTAGCGTAACCTCTCGCATGTGACTGTGTTCAGTGATGATAATGAACGAGGTGGTGACTCTGATGGATTCTTTGTGTCAAGTGAGAAGAAAAGGATGTCTGACCTCCTTACATATGTAAAGAATATGCTTTAAGAGTCCCTCAGTAAGCTTTAAGAAGTGTGGATATCAAAGAAATTTTCAACATCCATAATAAGGCTCTAGTTGTTCATTCAGTGACTAATGGTAAAATAGCCAATGGTTCTGAATCAAGGTGATCGTGATAATAGTGACGGTAAAGATAATGTTCACACTACAGAAAAAGTACCTATAGGTGGTGACATGGTGAAAATGTGTGATGGGCTTATTTAAGGACTAGAGCAGTGTGTATTCATAACAGAATAAGAAATGTCAGTTTGTAAAATCAAAGACTTCTAAGGCAAAAGCCATTGTTAATGAGGCAGATGACTTTGGAGCTAATAGAATGCCTCTTCATCCCTAGAGAACCCACTTCCTGATCCTTTTCCTGCTACTGATGTATCTTCTCACTTAAAAAAATAAAAAACAGTGTCCAGTAACATTTTAATCAAAACACAGCATAGGAGGTAGAGACTGAAGCCTGTCATTGTTTGTTGCTACTGCTGTTTAACAGCTGTTACAGGTATTCTTGTGATGCTCTTGAACTGCCTAGTTTTACCCTTAACACGTTATTTGGTCACTGTATTAATGCTATGTCTTATTTTTTACTACTAAGTGCATATGGGTGAATATGTATAAGAAAATGTTATTTACTGGTAGCATATAAATTTAGAGTCAGAAATGATGCCAAAAAAAACACAGATTGTCCACATGGGTGGCTGAGATGGTGATGCCTTTGTTTTCTGATGGTTCAATGTACATGAACTTTGTTTCATGCACAAAATTATTTAAAATATTGTATAAAATTGCCTTCAATTTTATACAATTGAAGACAGTTTTATTGCCTGTGTGTATTAGGTGTATATGAAACATAAATTACTTTTGTATTTAGACTTGGATCCTGTCTCCAAGATATTTCATTATATACATGCAAATATTCCAAAATCTGAAAAAATCCAAAACACTTTTGGTCCCAAGAGTTTCAGATAAGGGATACTCAGCTTGTAGTTGGTCTTTTAACTGACCCTAATATTGTTTGTTGAATTTATGATCTATGTCATCTTACCATAGGGAAAACTATGTGGGAATTTTCAGCTTCTAGAAACCAAATTTTAAAAGGGATTTTCCAGTCTGAACTTTTAATAAAGGGAGTTCTTCTACTTTCAAAGACTAAAGATAACTTGTTGAATACTAAAAAGAAACAGAGATTAACCAAGTAAGGAGACATTTAGTAATTATGCAGTAGATTTTGAATTCCAGATAACTTCTGCCAAACAAAGAAAAATTGTGAAAAGTGCTTCCTTCATGCATATTTCCCTATTTCGTGCAGTGGTGCATAATAATATGCCACAAATATCTAGAAGTTCATTAGATCCAACATATTATGATGATTGTTTTTTAATTATAATTCCAGGTCCTTGCCATATATTGTTAAAAATAGTTTAATGGGGAATAATTTTGATTTTTCTCAATAGTTCAAAGCAAGATAAAATACAAATTTGTGTTTTCTTTTATTATGTGACTGTTTCAGACTAAAAATTATACAGCTTCTGTTTTTCACTACCTTGAGAGAATAATGTGAATTGGGCCTTTAATTGCTAACCTAGTGATGTTTATTTTTTACTTTGAAAATTAATTTTCTATTCATTTGCCTTAGAGCTTCCTCGCATTGACCAATATGGGAAATTAACCTTTTGATGTTGCAGAAATGGCAACTCGCCCAGGTTGGGCTTCATGGTCCCCAGCTGTATGCAGGGGTCCCTACAAAATTTAGGTGCTCTAAGTCATCTAGAAGCTCATCCTTGCTTTGAAACTTCAGTGGAAATCAAAGTTAATGTGCCCTCCCACCCTACCTCTTTTGGTCTAAATGCAGGTTTTACACTGTCTGAAACGTCTTAAATATTCATTTGGTAGACGGTATTAATGTTGATAATAGTAACCATTAATATTTACTAAGCACATACTGTGTTCTAGGTTGTTTGTATGCATTCTTTCGTTTAATCCTCACTCAAGCCTAGACTGGGTACGTTCAGTGTAGAGTCATGGAGATAATGAACCTGAAGCTTCAGGGTGTAATAAATCTTCCAAGGTCATCCAGTGAGAAGTTATGGTAAATGATTCTGCTATTTAATGTCATTTGTGAGAATTATTATCAAGAGAAGAAATGCTGGGGAATTTTGGCCTCTCTCAATCTCGTATTATCCCACGATTTCATTAGCCTGCTCCTTATTGAGACTTATATGTGCAGTTGGCCGTTGAATAACACAGGTTTGAATTACATGGATCCACTTATATGCCTTTCTTTTTTAAAACAAAGGTGGATTAAAAGTATGATATTGGCCTTGCGTGGTGGCTCATACCTGTAATCCCACTGCATTAGGAGACCAAGGCAGGAGGAACCCTTGAGGCCAAGAGTTCAAGACCAGCCTGGGCAACATAGCAAGACCCTGTATCTACAAAAAAAATTTTTTTTAATTTGCCAGGGTATGGTGGTGCATGCTTATAGTCCCAGCTACTTAGCAGACTGAGGTAAGAGAATCACTTGAGCCTAGGAGGTTGAGGCTTCAGTGAGCTATGATCGCACTATTGGACTCCAGCCTGAGTGACAGAGAGAGACTATCTCTTAAAAAAAAAAAAGACAATATTCTCAGGATGCAAAACCTCCATATTGCATATTTAGAGGGTTGACTTTTTGTATATGTGAGTTCCTCAGGGCCATCTGCAGGACTTGACTAGGCTTGGATTTGGGTATGCATTGAGAACCAGAACTTAATCCCTCACATACATACTGAGAGGCAACTGTATATTGGTTTTTGTCCAAAACAAAATTAGAATTTAAAATATCTTTCACGTATCAGAAGGTTTTTTAAGCATTTGCTCTAATAAAAACTGACTCTAATGAAAACTGAATTATCGTATAAATCCATGTAGTAGTCTATGATTTGTTCTGTTTCAGCCTGAGCTCTATCATATTATTTTTAATCATTTGAAATTCTCACAAAAACTAGAAGTAAAATATTTTTGAGTCTCATTTAAACATGTTACTAGAAATATGTTACAAGAAAATCCTACGGGCAGGGCTATAAATACAATACCTTATTTTATATTTATCACTCTACAATTATCACAAATTCACAAAATACTCTACAGACTTGTAGAATTATAGAGTAGGAACATGTATGAATTTTTTCAAGAGTATGAGTCATTGATCATCTCATGTGTGGCTGAGAAATTACATCAGTGAGTTAACTAAGTTATTAGAGCCATTCCAAGGAAAATAAAATTAGCTATTGTTAGCATCCCCTTTAAAGATTTTTTGATCTCATAATAGTTGTAATTGACTGTAATGACAAATCTGCAGAGAGGATTTGGTGTGTAATTAAAATGCACTTCAGTAACATCTGCATTTAGCATATTTCAAGTTTGCAGCAGAGTATTGGGGGAACATAGAGTAACCAGTGTTTACCTAACAACTCAAATGCATCTTTCTATTTTGAGCTTAGAGGTCTTCTGGAGAAATCAAGTCAATTGGTTTGCACTACAAATGATCAATTTGATTTCTGAATGATAAATTTTCAAATTCCTAAATTAGTTCTACCATGAATTTTTTATCTTTTGGAAACTGTTTTTATTGGTCAGAATAAGACTGTGTCCAGACAACATACTTCCCATCTTCAACAAGTGTGGTAATACATGAGTTTCAGGAAAGGTACATGTTTCAGGAGACTACTAATGTCTCCCAAGGAAGACAAGGTAATAGAACACATTTTGAAGCCATATGGAATGACCACTTACTCATGGTCTAGGATGGCTTTAGAATTATATGTGTGAGACAGAAAGCAATAATTTAGTGAGATGCAGACATTATTTTCTGAAATATATGAAAACACTAAGGTAAATTCTAATGTGATTCAAATAAGTAAAATTAATCAACCGCCTAAGAAATTACATGGAAGTATTAATGTGGTTCAGTGACTCCAGTTGGAAATTCAGAAGACCTTGATTCTTTTTTTTTTTTAGCGTATTATGGGGGTACTTGTGTTAAGGTTACATATATTGCCCATGCCCCCCTCCCTCTTCGAATAAGAGCTTCAAGCGTGTCCATCCCCCAAATGTTGCCCATCTTACTCGTTGTGGTTGTATATACCCATCACCTCCTCCCCCCCCAACCCTCCCGACACCCGATAAATGTTACTCCTATATGTCCACTTAGGTCAGAAGACCTGGATTCTTAGAATTTTTTTTTGTCACTACCTGGTTATATGAGAGCAAAGTGCAGAAAACTTAACCCAAACTGCCTTTAGCAAAATAACCGTGAAGTCTGAAAGTAGGCTGACTTCAGATGTAGCTTGATCAAGGCTCAAATCATGTCATCAGGTTTTTGCCCTTATTCATGGCTCTCCTCCTTTGGTGCAAGCTCTATTCTTAGACTTTTCTCCTCCTAGTACAAAAATGAGTCCCACAGTGTAGCCTCACAGATGCTCCTGTGTAAGACCAAAAGAGGGCCTTGGCTTTCCTCATAATGCAAATAAAATCTCTGTGTGTCCTGCCCGTACCTAAGCAGTAGTGACCGTGAGAGAGAGGGAATCACATCGATTTGATTAGGCTGTTGTAGCAGCAGGGACTTGTATTGCATTGTAATACAAGAAGGGGGTGCAGGTGCAGGCTGGTTTGTGTATTTGGCAGTGGTAGGACAACAGTAATGGTACTAATAAAAGTTAACTTCTATTTAGTGGTTTTTATATGGCAGGCTCTGTGCCAGGTGATTCACTGTGAGTTACCTCACTTAATAATAGGACAAGATGTTTCCCTTTGGCGGGTATTTTTCTCAGTGACTCCTGTGGTAACATCTCAGCTGATTGAGAATGTGGGTGAGAAGGGAAGTGTGGGGGAGGTTCCTGTGGAGACATAAAGGTATGAGGTCATCATTTGAACAGAGGGGGCGTGGGTCTAGAATAGAGAGCAAGAAGGTGATATCAGGTGTTCTTTTGATGATAGTAATTATAATTTCAAGTGAAAACAGGTGACCTGTGAGATTTTTTCTGTTAGTAATGTTCACATAATCAAGTGGAGGCATAGACAAAGCAAATTTTGTAGGGCAGGTTCCATAGAGCGAGGGAGCTAGAGGAATTTTAAGAAGAGGCTATAGAAGACCGAGTGATGTTGGCTGGGTAAGGAGAGATGTGAAGCCAGGAGAGGGCTGATGGGTATAAGAAAGCAGAGCAGGTAATGGGTTGGGGGTACCTGAGCAAAGAGAACTGGAAGTAGAGGAAGTGGCATTTGGAAAGTGACATCTTTGAAATCAGGATTCCAGAGTTGGTGCATTTTCTAGTAGTGACAAGGTCCAGGATAAGATAGTGAGATGTGTCTGGAGGAGAAATTTCCACCTGAGACAGATGAATGTTATGAACAAGGAGCTAAGGTGGGGGATAGAGCAGATAAACAGGAGTGTGGGGAGGGTGGCAGATGAAGGCCAAAAGAGAGGAGACAGGGTAATAAATCCAGGTGAAGAGAATCTCAAGAGATCAGTGGGTTTTGAAGGAGGATGTGATGAGGCTGGGAGCAGTGGTCTGAGAGTAGCAAGATGGAGCATGCACACCAAACCACCTTCCAGCCCTGAGACATGTGGACTGTGGCTTAATTAAAATAAATTAATTTTTTTAAAGTCTCTCCTTCACCATCTCTGCAGAGGCAGCAGTGGCCCCAGAGGGCAGCCAGATGAATCAAAGCAAGGAAGTGAAGGATCAAAGCAGTGAAAGGATCTTTCCAAGAAGAGACCAAGCCTGTTAGGGAATTTATTGACCAGAGACTTTAATTTCCAAGAGTCACAAAGGAAGCAGTTAGGAAAGAAAATGAGGTTGGATTATATGATGTACAGAGCAGTTGTAGCTCTAAGGACCTAGTGATCATTCATGACGCAGGAGGCCTGAACGTCAGCCGTGCTCCAGTTCGAAGGTAAGTGGGCTCACCTGAGAGGAGGATGAGCATCCAGTGGTGTTGCAGAGAGCCTCCCAAATGGGAGGTTGCCTCTTGCCTTTTTGGCACGTGAGGCCATCCAGACTTGCTCACCTCTCTTCTTAATCTTCTGGAGAAACAAGGCTGAGGCTCCCACCTTGGTTTTCCCCAGGAAACAGGACCAGGCAGAGTAGCTGGTTCTATCAGGGAAACAAGAGAGCGCAGGTCAAGTTACCAAGACAACTGAGGAGTCCCACCATTACTAAAGATAGTCCAAAATGAGAAGATGCCACCTGAGAAAGAATGATTTAAAAATGGACCACAAATATTAAGTAAGGGAAGATTCTGTGCAGCAAGAGCTAGAAGTTATAAACAAACAAAAAAAGGGAAATATGTGGTATGAAAAATACAATACCGTCATCCCTCAGTATCCAAGAGATTGGTTCCAGGACTGCCCTCAGATACCAAAATCCAGCATACTCAAGTCTGCGGTTGGCCCTGTGGAATCCCCAGATGTGAAAACTTGGCCCTTTGTTATCAGCATGTTTCACATTCTGTGAATACAGTATTTTCCATTCACATTTGGTTACCGATTCAGAACCTGCCAATGAGGAGGGCTGACTGTTATCATTGGAAAAAATCCATATATGTGGACCCACATGGTTCAAACCTGTGTTGTTCAGGGGCCAACTATAGTTTAAATAAAGAACAATAAATGGCATAAAATACAAAAGAGATACTGCTAAAAAAACAAATTTATGAGCTGGAAGATAAGCTTAAGAAATTATTTTACAAAGCAACCAGAATAAAGAGAAATTGTAAAAAGCACAATGAAATACCACAATGTATCTGTTAGAATGGCTAAAATAAAATAGTGATAATACCACATGTTGGCAAGGATGCTGAGAAACTGGATCATTCATACATTGCTTGTTTGAATGTAAAATGGTCCAGCCACTCTAGAAAGCAGTTTGGCAATTTCTTAAATACTCTTCAAATACTCAACTACCGTACCGTCTAGTAGTTGCACTCCTTTGTATTTATCCCAGAAAAATGACAATATATATGCACCCCAAAACTTGTATAATAATTTTCATAGCAGATTTATATATAATAGACCAAAATTGGCAATACCCATATGCCCATCAGTTGGTGAATAAACAAACTGTATTGTACCACATTCCATACTATGGAATACTACTCAGTAATAAAAAGAAATGAATTACTGATGTACATCTGGGTGGGTAAGGTCATTGTACTGAATGAAAATAGCCAATCTTGAAGGGTTACGTACTAAATAACATTCTCGAACTAACAAAATAAAGACATAATATATATGTGGTCAACAGGGGTTAGGAAAGGTGAGAAGAAGGGAATTCCTTTGTGGCAATGGGATATTTCAGTATCTTAATTGTGTTAGTGATTATGACTATACATGTGATCAAATTTCATAGAATTATACACAAAGACATTTAAAAAATTTATATGTGCAAAAAGTACATAATGAAATCCAAGTAAGTTCTATAATCTAGTTAATTACATTGTGCCAGTTTCCTGTTTTGATAATACACTATAATTATATAAGATGACACCATCACAGAAAGCTGGGAGATGGGTTCATAGAACCTCCGTGTACTTTTATTGATACTACTTGTTAGTCTAAAGTTATTTCAAAATAAAGTTTTATTTAATGGGGGAGTATAAGAAATATTGAGGAAGATGAATAAGTGCCACTAATAGGATGATGGGAATTGCAGGAGAGAAAAAATATAGGACAAAATATTTGAATAAAGTATGAGGACAAATGTTTCAAGGAAAAAATGAAATACCTCGGATTGAAAGTATTCACGTATTGGCTAGCTCTGTGGTACAATGGAAAGTATTCATGTACCACCAAATAACTGATAAGTATTCATAAAGAGACACAGTGATATTTAAGAACATCGAAGACTGTCTATCCTACAATATAACTCTAAAAGGTTACAGAGAGGAAGAACAGGTCATTTCCAAAAAACAGTAATTGTGACATCAGACCTCTCAACAGAAACAATAGTGTGAACAGATATACATGATTACACATGCAGTTAACTGTACGAACTCAAAATGTATTGAGCAGCAACTGACAGAACTTCAGAGAAAAATCAATCAGTTGTTGTTTTATACAAATTAACACACCCTCTTTCGGCAACTAATCAGACAAACTTTACAGAAATATGGAAGATCTGAGTACAATTAATAAGCTTAATCAATGAGATATGTATACCCAACACAGAAGAGGCAATGTGTTTAAATATAGATGGAAACTTAACCTTGAAAATGGTGATTAAGGGTCAATTTTAAGAGGCTGTGTTTCTTGACCATAAGGCATCAACAAAAAATAATAATAATTAAAAGTGAATAACTTTAAAAATCACATATGTTTGGAAACTAAATACACAATAATAAACAACCCTTAGGTTAAAAATGAAATCATCTTCTCTGGAAATTTTTTATGTGTTTCAGAGAAGCTTTTTTGTATAGTTTTCTTCATTTAGGGCTAATGTTTATTAGGCTTATTAGTGGATGTTTCAGGATGTCTACTGCTATTATGTATAGATCCGTTTTTCCATTACATTTTCTAGTTAGGTATTACTGGCATATAAGAAACTCTTCATTTTTGTATGTTAATCTTGAATCTTCTATTTTACCAGTCTCCTAATTTCTTTTCTGAACATTTTTTTTAAATGTCTCTAACTTTTTAATCCAGTTCATACTCATAGCTTTATAAACTTATGGTAGGTACTTTTTTCACTTTGTATTACATCATAAGCATTTTTACCATGTTACTTTTGTGGTTATCATAATTATCAATTTTCAGTGAATGTGCCATAGATTACTTACTTATTTTACTGCTGTTGGATAATGAGTCATTTCAAATATTTTTTCACTTTTTCGAAGGTGTATTGAGGTATAATTGACAAATTAAAATCACATATATTTAAGTATTCTCATCATCTACTTTGTTTCCTGGTTGTATTGGGCAGCAGAGATGGTGGGGCAGGTGCAGTCCACTGTTATCAGCATGGATTCCTCTCTCTAACTTCTGGGGGGCCTGAATGGTTTTCTGGTTTTAGGAGAGGAATTATCTTGGCTTTCACATACAGTCATGTGAGTCCCCAAATGATGACAGTGTGCACTCTTCCTTTCCAAGACTTACCACTCTAATTTCTTTGTCTCTTTGCACCAGGTATAACTACTACTTTCACTGTTGGCTCATCCTTGCCTTATTCACAATGTTAACTGGAAAACTTCTATTTTCTCCTCCATTTAATGTAATATTTCTGGATGATCCTTGTTATCGCATTGAGGAAATTTCCTTTACTACTCTTAGTAAGAATCAGAAATGGGTGCCATCCTCAACAAAGGGGTTCCTGCTCTAGGAAGGTTGGCTACTACACACCTTTCCATTTGAAGTCAGAGGGCAGGGGGGAAGATGGGATCTGGGAAGCACATACCTAGTCCTCTTATGGATAAATCCCTGAAGTGGCAAATGTCAATTCCACTCACACATCCATAGCTAAATATTAATCACATAGCCACATCTAGCTGCAAGGGACACTTTTCACTGGGGAATTTGGCCTGTGCCTAGCCAAAACACTAATACTATAGCAGAAAGACAGACCAAATATTGGAGGATAACTCTCTACACAAGATATTTATATGCTTTATCCCTTTAATTTTATAAATATGCTAGAAAGTATTAACATATTTTCTAATATTAAGTCATCTTCACATTCCTAGGATAAATCCCACTAGATCATGAAGATTGTTTTCCTATATTGTTGGATTCTTATTGTGAGTGCTTTATTTGGTATTTTTGCATCTGTGTTTATTAAAAATATTTGTTACAGAAAGTAATAACACTTCACATTTATATGGTGCTTTGCAGTTTTAAAATCATTTCATATACATTCTCTCACTTTAAAATAGATTATAATCAGGAACTGACTTTTTCTTTAAGTAGATATTAGGTATATAAATAGAAAATATCTACAAATGGAACAATGCAAATTTTTCTTACTGTTATCTAAATTCTAAAGGGCCAACAATGAGACTGAGATTAAAGTAAAGGTTAGTGGAAAGAAAATCATGCAAGGGATTGAAAAAAGGATTTCTGATCATGTGAACCCAGGGAGGAATCCTATTATCACCCTCTGAGATGGACAGGGAAGAACACGGCTATAGACTGCAAAATGTCTGGCATTGTGCTGGTGTTCTAGATATCCTATTAATGCAGTGTTTGAACAACCTGGTTTGAATTTATGAGTAAAGGCTTTCCTGGTTATTAAACATTCTTTGGCTTTATGAACTTTTGCTTTGATTCCTTACTTATCTGCAAATATCAAATTAGATCCTGGCAATTGAGCAGTCTCAGGGGAAAGGGAAGCACTAAAAATACAGGATGCTCCTGCTGTCATCTGGCAGCGGGTCATGTGTGTCCTGGTCGCATGTTTTCCCCACAGGACTCAAGAGCTTTTCCAGAACACACAATAACTACGTAACAGCAGCCACTCACCATTCACAAGTATAAAGTCCCTTTGGGAGGAAAATAGATGGTAGGCCGATGTAATTTTGAAAAAAAAGAGGCACTTAATGTCACAGTAAACAGAATTTCTCAAATAGTTAGGATCTCTTTGTAGGTTGTACCCATACAAAATGTGCTAGTTTTTTGTTTTTTTTTTTAACCTTCTCTTCCCTGAGACTTTGAGCCTCCCCCATGTCATAGATAAATAGTAGCTGCTTAGGGGCAGCATTAAACTCTGAGATCACTGCTGGGCTTTCAGAGCTCCCCCCTGCTTCACCCCCATTTCTCTCCTTCTCTGCCTCCCACAGACTCATAGAAGCAATCACACTGTACAATACCTGAGAGAATCTGCTAGCTTCTGACACTGTAGCTGCGCATTCCAAAATGAAGCAAAGGTCAGGGAATTTGATTACTCACATAGTTGTTTATGTCTCATTTGAACAACTTAGATCCTGGAGTAGCTTTTTGCCTTGGATTTTGTGCATTGATCAGAATGACAATTCATCTTAATCCACTTAGTGGATTAAGTCCATTTGGGGGCCACCCTAGGTACCCAAATTCTTGGTGACTATTTCTATTGGGGTAAATACAGATCTCCAGTATCACCTTTTGCCACACACAATGCATAGACTAAAGCACACAGAGAAATATCCCAGAATCTCATCTATTTTTACCATAATTAACCCTAGAAATTTATTATGAATGTTGAAAATGAATAAAGCCAAAGTCCAGATGAATAGACCCTCCCCACAGTTTTGTACTGTTTATCTTTCTGAGTGGGTGTTATTTAATACATAGCATGAAGGCACAACAGTAGGACAAACAACACAAGCAGTGTAACTAAGCATTTAAGTTTAAAATAAATGCTTTAAAATAGTTAATTATACTTTATCCTACAGGAAGACAAAATGTTTTCTCAGGTCCCTGAAAATGGATGATGAGTAATTTAAAGCTTTGTGGAGATCGAAAATTTGTTTGCCTATTTTTAAAATGCTGAACTAGAGTTTGAAACAAGCTATCCAGTTCCAGAGCCCAACTCTTAATTGTTAGACTCTATGGTCTCTTAAATGTAAGTAGATAATAGGAAAATTGTAGGGGAGAAATAGTGAAGGAAGATTTAGGCTATGAGATAGTAAGTATGTTAAAAACTACACAATGAAAACAGCCTGGTACAGGTTCAGCAAAAGATGGGTCAACCTCATACACACAGAAACCAACAAAAAAAGTGCAAAATATGATAATTTAGGGGGGAAAAATAAATTGCATACTAATCTTCCCCCTTTCTATTACGTTATAATAGTTTAGTAAATACTGTATTGTTATTAAATCACAGTTGGGTTGTTTAAGATTTAAATGTAAAAAGTAAAACTATAAGGTTTCAAGAAGAGATTTTAGATGAGTATTTCTATACTCTTGGGTGAAAAAGAACTTTCTAAGCTAGATAGCAAAACTGGAAGCCATAAAAGAATATATTAGTGAAATTTGACTGCTATGGCCTGTGAAACTTATGCATGTCTCAGCATACAAAGTCTCATAAATAACCCCTACCTGCCTTCCTCAAAAGAATCTAATTCTAGAGCCTTAAACATGCCTAAAGAATATAAATAAAGAAATGCAAAAATGCAAAAATAAAGAAATGCATAAAAAATTATGATTCTACGATTACTCCAATAACTCTAAAATAGCTGCAGTGCTGGGATGAGCCTCTTTAGGCCAGATTAGTCCAGTATGCAAAGAAGATCATGTTTCTCTAGAGACAAAACCTGCCAGCATCCTTAATCCCTCACAAAACCTCAGACCACATGCAGCCATTAGCCAAAGTAAATGTGAAAAGAAAAGGAACATCAGAATTGTCAGTAAATTCTGCAAAGTTGAAATTCATGCCCTCAGTTCCAGTAATTCCCAGAAATAATAGCTAAACCCAAGCACTCTCTGGCTTTTGCAAAGGTTTTAGAAATTTTTTAAACATATAATTGATATAGCATGCACAGACACCTTTATATTTAGTTAACTTTTAAAGTATTTATTTAGCCTAAGTGAAACACCATCAAAGAATTTAGGATTGAAAACCCTGCATAGAGAGCAAGGTCAAGTGAAAGAAAGCCCTAAGTAGTTCTTAAGAGACTTGCAACACTTCAAACAAATGTAATCTGGTAGTTCCAACTAGCTGACTGACCTTAGCACAGGAATAAGGCCAGCTTTAAGCAGCTACAGCAGGGTTTAATTTTGCCCTAAATCTCCAACATCCTAATTGCAAATTTGCCCCCTCTGATTTGTAGTCATCACAGGTATTAGAATATTTCTACATGGACGTAGGAGCTGTGTGCCCTAATCATCTTGCATTGTTCTCTATGGATTTGAATTGGGGAGATCCCTTAGAACCTACCCTAGTGAAATTAATATTCTCTTCCATGTGTCAGACACAGTGACATGTTGGGTGGGTTCGTTTGAATCTGGTATCATATAATTTCTAAAAGTCCCTTTGTAGACACCCAGAACTCCTCACAAAGAGGATAATAACTCTTATAACTCAGGCCCAAGAAAAGTGCCACTTTTGCTTCAAACTGTCTAAATAACGAGCAATGTGGTGGGAGTATTTAAGAGTGGAGTTACAGCAGTCCTGGAATTATCTGTACTGCCTCTGTCTTTTCTTTGCTTGGTATGTGGTCACACAAGCAGTTTCCATTCAATTAGGTTATATAAGCAAAAAATAATTGTGGGACTGTTATTGTGTGTTGGCAAATCATATTAGTGCTCTTTAAGGCTGTGGTCCCCAATCCCCAGGCCGAGGACTCATACCAGTCCATGGCCTGTTTGGGAACTGGGCTGCACAGCAGGACAGGTGAGCAAGCAAAGCTTCATCTGTATTTACAGCTGTGCCCCATCACTCACATCACTACATAAGCTCCGCCTCCCGTCAGATCAGCAGCAGCATTAGATTTTCACAGGAACCCGAACCCTACTGTAAACTGTGTGTTGGAGGGATCTAGGTTGTGCTCCTTATGAGAATCTAATGCCTGGTGATCTGAAATGGAGCTGAGACGGTGATGCTAGTGCTGGGGAGCGGCTGCAAACACAGATGATCATTAGCAGAGAGGTTTGACTGCACAGTAAATGCAAGGCGCTTGAATCCTCCCGACATCCTGAAACCATCCCCCCACGCTCCCCAGTCCATGGAAGAGTGGTCACCCATGAACCCGGCCCTTAATGCCAGAAGGGTTGGGGACTGCTGCTTTAATTCCTTTTTTTGGTTGCTTGGATACTCACTGTAGAAGAAAATTGCCTTGGAAATGATACACAGAGATGCCGTAACTGAATATTCATAATGTCTGTGTGGGGGAAAGGGAGAGAAGGGAGAGAGCTCTCAGACAGATGGCATGAAACTGGGCATTTTACCCTTTTGCCATGGAGTGCAAAGTTCCTTTCCCTCCTCAGGGGATCTGTGGAATGCAACACATAACAGCGAACTGGGCTGATGGGGGAGGATCTGCCTTTACCAGACCCGAGGTTAACACTTCAGAGATGAAAAAGAGAAGAGCATGATCATGGCCTCGCTGGTGCCAACGTCATGAAGTCAAGTTAGGTTCTTTCCTCACATACAATATAGCGGCATCCCTAGGTCACTAAAGGAAGAGAAAATTTGACTTGGTTTCTGGCTAGTATGTCTTCTTAGCCTGGCGTAGAGTTCGCCAAGGCAGGGTCATGATTTGGTGGCATGTACTCAGTCTAGACGCGTCACTCTGATGCCCCCACGATCTCCCCTGACCTTATTCCCGTTCCTGCCCCTCTCGCCACAGGTGTGGAAGACATCGTGGCCATAATGATTCCTGAGCCGAAAGGGAGGGAGATAGTGAGCCTGCTGGAAAGAAATGTCACCGTGACCATGTACATCACCATCGGAACCCGGAACTTGCAGAAATATGTGAGCCGCACTTCGGTTGTGTTTGTCTCCATCTCCTTCATTGTCCTGATGATCATTTCCCTCGCATGGCTGGTCTTTTATTACATCCAGAGGTTTCGGTATGCAAATGCCAGGGACAGGAACCAGGTGAGTAGCAAAAAAGTTAAAAAAAAAAACTTTAAAAAGTGGTTACAAAAGCAACATATATGATTGTATAAACTTTGCACATCACAAAAAATACAAAGACAAAATTACCTATCATACCCACACTCAAGATAAACACTGCTAACATTTGCTGTATAGTTTTTCAGATATATTCCAAATATACTTATTTTGATGTTTTACTAGTATTGTTGTATAAAATGGAGTTCATTTGTCCCTCACTGGCCTTATTTTTTTGGACAATTATTTAAGAACCCATATAATAAAAGGAGAAAGGGGAAGTGAGCTGAGATTATGCCAATGGTGCAAACATAATTTGGAAAGAGCCAGGATTTCCTCCTTGTGAAAAGAAGAAGAAAAGAAGATAAAAATTTAAAGCTATTTTTAAAAGCACTTAAGCATATAATATACACATGGTATAAAATGCAAAAGGTATAAACTGATATATAATGAAAAGTAATTGCCTTCCCATGTGTGTGCCTCAGCTACTCAGTTCCTCTGCCTGGAATATCTTCTTTTCCAGGGGTATTTTATGCTCTTACAAAAACATTGCTCGTGTGTGTGTGTGTCTGTGCGTGTGTGTGTGTGTGTTTAAATGATGGTATACCTAACTCTATACCCTCCTCTCTTTCTTCATATTAGGCATTAATTCACTTCACACAAGCCAAGCTGCCTTCTCATTTCTAATGACTGCATAGCATTTCATTGTCTGTATGTGTCACATTTATTTAACCAACATCTATTAATGGACACATTTCTCATTGAAAAAAAATGTACACATGACACTTAGCACATTTGTGAGTATGTCTGTAAGGTAAATCTTGGAAGTTCAATCCCTGGGGCAATGGTATGTATGTTCTAAACTACCATAGGTACTGCCACATTGCCAAAAAAATTTGAACCAATTTATTTAACAGTATATGAAAATTACTGTGTCTGCATATCATCACCAAAACAATATGTTATAGCTTATTAGCGATTTGGTAAGTTAAAAATAGTATCATTTTTTTTTATTAGAAGTAATGTTAAACATATTTTCTAGTATGGTAGAAAAAGTAAAGATTTTTCTGTGAAGTATCAGCTTTTAACATTTGACCACTTTTCAATTGAGTTTTTGGTCATTTTCTTGTGTATAAGCTCTATATTAGCCAAAGAAATTAATCCTTTGTTGTAATAGAGGATTCAATTTCCTCCTCAACTTTTCATTGTCTTTGATTTTATCTGTGGTGCTTTTTTGCCATGAAATTTTTGGATTTTGCATAACTAAACTTATTAATCTTTTATTTTTTTAAATAAAGATTCTATATAGTCAAGGTTTATAATATGTTATGGGACACATAGATAGTAAAATGGTTACTATAGTGAAACAAATTAACATATCTGTTATCTCACACAGTTTTGGGGGACAAGAGCAGCAAAAATCTACCTATTTAATAAAAATTCCTAATACAAAACAATTTCATTAACTGTAGTCCTCATGTCATACATGAAGCATGAAGAAGTCTCTGGACTTCTTCATGCTGCATATCTGCTACTTTGTGTCCTTAGACCTGCAGCTCCCCATTTCCTCCTCCCTGCCCCTTCTCTGATAACCACTGTTTGATTCTCATCTCTATGTATTTGACCCTTTTGAAAAATCAGATTCCAGGCCAGGTGCGATGGCTATGCCTGTTATCCTAGCACTCTGGTAGGCCGAGGTGGGCGGATCGCTCGAGGTCAGGAGTTCGAAACCAGCCTGAGCAAGAGGGAGACCCTGTCTCTACTAAAAATAGAAAGAAATTAATTGGCCAACTAAAAATATACAGAAAAAATTAGCCAGGCATGGTGGCACATGCCTGTAATCCCAGCTACTCAGGGGGCTGAAGCGGCAGGATTGCTTGAGCCCAGGAGTTTGAGGTTGCTGTGAGCTAGGCTGACACCATGGCACTATAGCCAAAGCAACAGAGTGAGACTCTGTCTCCAAAAAAAAAAAAAAAATCAGATTCCACATGTGAGATCATGTAATATTTTTCTTTCTGTGTCTAGCTTATTTTACTTAGCATGTATCCTCCAGTTCCATCCATGTTATGGCAAATGTCAGCATCTCCTTTTTAAAGGCAGAATAATATTCCGTTGTGTGTATGTGTGTGTGTGTGTGTGTGTGTGTGTATTGCATTTTCTCTATCCATTTGCCCATCAGTGGACACTTAGGTTGTTTCCATGTCTTGGCTGTTGTGAATAATGCCGCAGTGAATATGGGAGTGCAGATATCTTTACAAGGTGGTGACTTCATCTCCTTGGGGTATATATCCAGAAGAGGGATTACTGGGTAACATTCTATTTTTAATTTCTTTAGGAACCTCCATACTGTTTTCGTAACGGCTGTACTAATCTACATTTCCACCAACATTGTGTAAGGGTTACCTTTTCTCCACACCCTAGCCAATGTTTATCTGTCTTTTTGATAATAGCCATCCCAACAGATATGAGATGTTATCTCATAGTGGTCTTAATAGAGTTTTGCATAATAAGACTTTTCAATAGGCCAAGACTACAGAAGAACATTCTGTCACGTTTTCATCCTTGACTTTTTAAATTTCATTTTCATGATTAAATCTTTAATCTTTAATCTATAGAGAACATATTTCAGTATAAAGAATGAAGTAGAGAGCCAAGAGTTTTTTTTTCCCAAATGGTCTACCATTTTTTGTAATTGGCATTTATTGAATAATTAATCTTCTCCCCATATGTAGTATTCCCATTTAAAGTACATTAAATATCTATATATTCTTGATTTTATCTCTATACTTTTCAAGCTGTACTATTAATCTGTTATTCATACTCTAGTATTTTGATTACTATAGAATTATAATATTTCTCATAGCTGTTCATGCTAACTTCATTTATTGCTTCTTCATTCTTATCTTTATATGAATTTAGAACCAGTATATCATTTTTTAAATTTATAGAATAATATAGGAAAAATTTATAATCTTATGTTGAATCTTCCTATCCAAGTATAGTATGTTTTGCCCTTTATTCAACTCTTATTTTTATTCCCAGTAGCATTTTTAATTACTTCTTAATTGTGGACATTTTTCTTATGTTTATTTTTAGGAATTTAAAATTATATTGCTATTATAAATTAAAATTCTTTTTTTCATGTAGGAAGCTTTTATTTTTTATATTCATAGCCTCATTATCACCTTAATAATATTTATAGTATTTATTATATGCAGGCATGTTGTGAGAGTTCTGTATGTATATATTTACCTACTTAATCCTCTTAGTAGCCCTATAATAGCTTATTTTGTTGTCCTCATTTTACAAATGTGGAAACTGAGCACAGAGAGGTTAAGTAATTTGCCCAAGGTTACACAGCTAGTTACTAATAGAGCCAGCAATTAAACCAGCAGCAGGACTCCAGAGTCCATGCTTATAACCCCTACATTGTAGTATTTGTGATTGTTTATATTAGTTTATCAGAATTATGTTAACAATACCCATAGTCAGTGATAACTTCTTTCAAATTTTAAGCATCTCATTTTTTTCTGTTATCTAATTTCACTGGTTTCTACCTCTGGAATAGCCTAAAGTTAGAGAGTTAGAGTGAACATATTTCTCTTCATTCCATAATGAAGATTTAATGGGAATGGGAATATCCTCAATTTAATCAGATTGTTATCATTTCTCCATTTTATTATTTCTCCATGCAGTCTTCTATGTCAAGATATATATTTTATCATGTTATAAAATACATAATGTTAGAAATGTCAACTTAGTCCTATTTTATTAAGAATTTTTAATCAAAAATGGATGTTTAATTTTAACAAATGCCTGTTCAATAGCTATGGTCTAAGTTTTCTCTTTTGAGCTATTAAAAGGAATGGGCTATATTAATGGATTTCCCAGCATGAACCATCCTGAACTTTCAGTATATACTCTTATTCTAATATGTGCTAGATTATATTGTTAGCATTTTATTTAATGTATTTATTTTTTACCTTATATTTATAGGTAAAATTTGTCCACTGTTTATATTTTTATCATGTTTAGGTAATGGTTATACAGCTTTATAAGAAGAATTTACAAACTTTCCTCCATTATCTGTAATCTAGAGCTGCAATATGCAACATGGTAGTAACTTGCCATGTGTGGCTATTTAAGTTAAAATTAATTGTAATGAAACACAATTTAAAATTTAGTGACTGTTCCTCAGTCACTAGCCACAGTTCGCGTGGCTACCGTATGGCAGTGCTTATGTAGAACATCCTCATCAGTGCAAAAAGCCCTCTTGGGCAACACAGCTCTAAAGCATTTTAAATAGCACTAGAATTAGCTGATTCTTAAAGTATTAGCAGAAATTTTTTGTAAGTTAATAAGGTCTGAGCTCTTGTTTGTTTTAGGAGGATGGCTCTTCTTTCTCTATTTATTTTATGATAACTGATCTGTTTAAATTTTCTGTAGTTTTTGGAACAGTTTTTTAAACATCGTTATTTTTTTCTGATTATCAAAATGATATATACTCATTTTAATAAAGTCTGGCAATCATAGAAAAACAGTAAAAGAAAAGACAATTCACCCATTATGCTATTGAATTGCTAACAGTTGAAAACATTATCTTTCAGGTATTTTTAACCCCCTACATATATATTCAGTAAATTGTCATTATGTATACATGAGACACAAACACATATAAATTATATGTTCTACTTTTTATTAAATGGTGACCATTTCCCGTCATTAAATAATCTTCAAAAACATGATCTTGGTGGCTATGTAGTAGTCAGATTCCACCACTTACCAAAAGTGGAAAAGTAATGTAATTTCTTTATGCGTTGGTTTTCTGAACTTAATAAGAATATACCTTTCTCTTTTTTTTATTTTCATGTTTCCTAATGAGGGGTCCTAGACAAGATTTATGCCATCTCCAGTATGTTTTTCTTTTTTTTTTTTTGGAGACAGGGTCTTGCTCTGTTGCCTGTGTTAGAGTGCAGTGGCATCAGAATAGCTCACTACAGCCTCCAACTCTGAGCTCAAAGTGATCTTTCTGCCTCACCCTCCCAAGTAGCTAAAACTATAGGCATGCACCACCGTGCCTGGCTGATTATAGAGACAGCATCTCACTATTACCCCAGCTGGTCTCAAACCCCTGGCCTCAAACGATCCTTTCTCTTCAGCCTCCCAAAGTGCTAGGATTACAGGCACGCGCCACTGTACCTAGCCCTAGAATATACCTTTCTATTATGATCACAGTGAGGATTAAATGGGTTAATGTATATTATTTTTAAAGCTGCTGTGCATCGCACTAATCACTTAATCAGCTTTCAATGAATGGTATCTATCATTACTTTCATGTAGACTCCTTGATGACAAATCTAATTTTCCCACTTTCATTAAATATTCTGAAATTTAAATGGATGCAATGCCAGTTAGACTCAAGGCAGTAAAAATGGATGTAGAACTAACATGTTCAGTTAGTTAATTATTTCAATCATTATTTCACTTTGTGCAAGTAGATATAGCTTGCATGACTGTCTAGGCACATACATGCTCTCTGAAAAACAATTTGGAAGGAGATGGTATGAAAGTGGTTCATGATGTCTAAGTTTTTACTCTGATCCCATTTTATTAACTTTCCGTGAATTGCAGAATGTTATTAATACCATCACGTCACTCAGTGAATTGGAATCACGTTAAAAGTTAACACTGTTTCCTGATCAAATGAACACTATACTTTAGCCCTTTGATGGATGAAATAAGTACATATAATTTCCCACAGAAAAATATTTCTCTTTTCATGGACATTGTTCTGCTCTATTCAACAGAAAGTTACAGCTGTGCACGCTATAGCTATAATAAGCATAAGGTTAACTTAAATCATTTATTTTTATTAAAGTATTATTGGCCTCTAGAAAAAGTGACTGTCAGGTTAGATGTAGGCTCACAGCCTGAAATGGAATATCAAATTGATTTTACCTTGGCAAAGTATTCAACCATTCAGGTATGTGAAAGAGAGACTGAACTTGAATTAGCCAGCTGAGCACCTCAGTTTCTGCTTGACTCTGTGCAGATGACAATTAAAGGAAAGTCACCGTATGAACATGTCACACAGCCTAATTGTTAATAACTCCCCAATTTACTCTCAAGGAAGTCATGTGATTACTACATGTGTGAGGGAAGGAAAGGGCTCGAGGATGCAATTAGGTTAACTCTCACAACATGTATTGAAATGGAAAGGACAGAGATTCAAAGGGGCTTAGAATCAAGAATTTGGATTTGGCAATGTTAAATTCAGAGACTTTGTAGATCTCAAAGCAGGGATACCAGGTAGGTATTTTCATATGCAAGCTTGGACCTCAGGAGAGAAGACAGAGCCAGAGAGAGCAGTGTGGGCTCGTCAGCATACAGATGCCATTTAATCATCAGGGTAGCATGATGATTACCTCGGGAGAGCTCACCTCGGGAGAGGAGGTCAGAGGCCCGAGCCTGGGAAACTCAAATGGGGCCTTACCACCCACCGCCACCCCCATCTCTTTCCCTTGATCATATAATTTTATGTCTTTGTTTCATCTTCTTCCCAGTTCTTATCATTATCTGAAATTACTCTCTTCTTGCCTCATACCTCACCCTGCCAATGCACGTGGGCGCTCTGAGGGAGTGACACAAGGAGACTGGCTTGCAGAGACACACACGCCATGGGGACCCACTGCTTTCCTGTTCAGGGTGAACTACTCTATAGCCGCCTTCTTCACTCGTGATGCTTGTGTCTCCTGTAGCCCCACCGTCTACCTTGTGTGCAACCTCTTTGGGGACCTTGGTCTGTCAGATGGCTTGTGTGTGCCTGAGTCCAGTGACTGATTGTTTCAAGCTCTCTCTGCACAGAGCTCAAGAATGTGGATGGACTCCTGTTTCCCATTCCTGAACAAGCCCTGTGACATTTAAGAACCTCTGGAAGCATCTCATGTGAGTTAGGAACCAGGTCTTCCCACAGCACACACAGGACTTTGGGGGAGCCAATTGCCAAATGTCCCATTCCAGACTAATGGGATCTCATCTCTGACCAAGCCTAGAGTACTCTGTTACATAATGTGACACCCCTAGAAAGCTAGGTGAGGACCTAGAATCCAGTCAAGGTTGAGGTTCTGGAGCTGAGACTACGTAGGAGTGAGTAGGGTTTGTATCTAACCATGGTTTGAGTGCAAAGTAGAATCAGAGGTCTGGGCAGGATAGGGCCATGAGGCAAAAGGACAACCCGGTGTCGTAAGTGCACAGGATCATGTGGAGTGAGGAGCTGGGTCAGATTCATAGAGATAAGAACGGCAGTCAGGCAAGACAGAGCAAAGCAGGGCAGGCGAGGAGAGGAAGCTGAGGGAATGGTGCTCAGGGAAGGAAGGCATTTATAGCACACTTCCACCTGTTAAAGGAGCAGAGCACTAGATGGTAGAGGCTCCAAGATGGTGTGGAAAGTTCCAAGCCACAACCCACTGTTAAGGAAGGCCACGTAATGCTTAGGGAAAATGTTTTATGGGCCATTTAACACATGTCATGGTGACCTTTAAATACCATGGCAGACCTCTCTTTCCTCACAAGCCCTGACAGTGCCCCTGGATGAGTACTTTAAGGTAATAAGGAAATAGCCTATCAACGCCGCTAGTGTGGACTTCTATAGCACGGGCACTCTCGGGCAGTCCTAATGACCCACATTCCCAGAAGGACTGCAGATGGGAAACCACCGTCGTGAAAATTGGGAGGCAGAGGGCACCTGGCTGTAATTCTACTCATGTATTTGAGAATGCTCATTGCTTAATCCCAGAATCATAGTTTTTAGAACTAAAAGGAACATTTGATAGAATGAATTTGGGAGAGAGAAATATTAAGTGATTTTTCTCAAGGGCATACGACCAGATTGGCAATTTCAAGTCAAAGTGGTTTCCTCTATACCGAGCCCCCTTGACAGCATTGAGGTACAGAGATTCAACCCATAGGGAGAGTCACCCGTCCCCACCTCAGTCACAGCAGTAAAATGACCTCCAGACCACTCGACAGTGAATGCTGGCCCTGTTGGCTTTAGAAGTGAAGTTCGATTGTTAAGTCCTTCCTGGTACAGCCATCCCTCGGGACCCCCAGGGGACTGGTTCCAGGACTCACCCTCCCAACCCCCTGCAGAAACCCAAATCTGCAGATGCTCAGGTCTCTTATATAAAATGGTGTAGTATTAATATTTGCACAAAACCCATGCAACACCTTCCCACATACTTTAAATTATCTCTAGAATACTTACAGTACCTAATACAAAGTAAATGGTATGTAACTAGTTCTTATACTATATTGGGTTTTTATTTATATTATTTTATTATTGTTATTTTTTGGTTATTTTTGCCGAATATTCTTTTTCTCTGGTTGGTTGAATCTGTCAATGTGGGACCCACGGATACAGAAGATCGACTGTATCTGGTTTAAGATTCTTCACGTCAGGGGGCTTTACAGAGGATGCTAAGGTTCATCTTCATTCTGCCCGTCTAATGACATTACATGCATGTAGTGACCTCTTCTGTACCTTTGCAGTAGAGGCCAGATTCATGACAGACTTCTGAACCTGAGCACCAGCGTGTGCTATAGACAGTTCTTCCCTCCCCGCCAGGAGGTCAAGGAACCATGTGCCCCTTAACCCCAGATGTGCCACTTCCACTGCCATTCACTAATTCTTACCCTACTTATGAAAACCCTGACAGATGGGAAAGCAAACCCAGCAAGCAGCATTCTTGCCGTGGCCGTGGCTGGTAAGCCTGTCTTCTTGTGATGCTCTAGGACACTCTCACTGCCTGCTAGGACATCCCATCTCAGACACAAGGACGGATCTGTGTCCTCAAAACCACATGACTCCCAATAGATGGTAGCTATTTCAAATGTGGGAAAGATCAGATAAACTAAGCAGAGTTTTCATAAACAATATTGCCTTTGAGGCTGATCCAAGGAAACCAGACCTGTTTTGATTTGTTTTATGTGAGGCCTAGTAATGACATTCAACAAAGTTTTCTTGACAGATTTACTTCTCCCTGATTATACTTTTCCCTATTTTTTGTATTTACATGGCCCATGGCCCTTTGATTTCTTTTGTACATATTGATGCTCAGGCTATATTGTAACAAGAGAAATAACAGAATTTAAAGTAAACTTGAACTTCACAGAGAAAAAGAAAGGGAAGGGAAAGGAAGATACTAAGTCTCAGCCACCAAGAGAGACAGAAATACTTCTGTCTCCTAAAGAATGAGAATTAAAATTGTCCCTGAAACTGCTTTAGAAGAAAGTGCAGAGCTCTCGGGAGAACAGAAAGGCAAAAGTTTATGTCATATCCATCCAGTACTCAGTGAGGTAATGAGCCCTTGAATTGCTTTTTGTAAATAAATAGTTCAGGTCTTGAAACATTTTTGTCTCCCTATTCTGTTGCACATCGATAAAAATCATGAGCTAGTAATGCTGGGATTGACATGACTTTACATACCTTATTTTATTAATAAAGGAGAACTGAAGACCAGAATGTTTAAGTGACTTGGCTAAAGTCACACAGTTAGTGACTGAAATCAGGCAAAGAGGTAGATCTTCTAACTTCTAAGCCATTACCCTCTCCTCTACAACACCTCCCACAAAAAAAAAAAAAAAAGAAACAAGTATTTTTAATCATGTCATGAGTATGCAAATAGTTTTAAGTCATCATTTTATGAGGTCATCCTGGGCAGCAAAATAATCAAATTGTTCTAGATGTATAGATTTGTGGTCTATGTTGTGGAAACTGATTACACTGGGTGTGCAGTTCTTTCCATTGAATCAACCAGGCCTAGAAGGATTATTATTATATATTAGAGCAAGTGAGGAGAATGTCTGAGTCATATGGCCACATGAGGTTCCAAATGACTTAGACCAACTCTGTCCACTTTGGCAGTATCCTCCTTTCACCTAGACATGGAAACGATTAGTTATCTTTCCACTTGTTAATGGTAAAGATGATAATGAACATGGTTATAAAATATAGCTCTTAGAAAAAAAGGGCAAATATGATACAGAATTATCCAATCAAATGAAATAGGAAGAACATAAACTCAGTTTTGATGCTGTGCTTTTGGCATGTTTATGTTCCTGGGTTGTTTTTGTTTGTTTTTGTTTTTAAATCACCTTCACTGCATTTCTCTTTATAACACAGAGCAGAGGAAGGGGAAAGTGTATTATTTTTCTCAGTTTCTTAAATATTTAGAATATCACTAATTTATGTGTCTCGGGTTGAATTGGGGTCTGTTGTTATTTATCCTTGTTGGCATTTATGTCAGACTTTATTCTTTTAAGGCATGGTTCTCTATGTATATTTCATAATGCACTTTATCTTCACTGTTGTTGAGAAACCAGTAACCTTGGTAAATATTTTCTTATACTTGTTTAGGTCAAAGTGATAGATAATCTCATTACCAAGATGGTCCAATTCCTGACAGTCCTTAGTAAAAAGTATGATTTGGGTCTGGTTGGGTTAGAGAACATTCACAGGAGCTCCCTAGAGAAGAGAGTAGAACCTCTACCTGAAACAAAATGCTGAATCAAATCTGAAGAGGTCCCTAGGTCTACCTGAGAAGGCCTCTAGGTCTTCTGTCAGCATTGCCTTACTCTACATTTCTGACACTCACAAAGGAAAGAGTCTGTTTTGCAATAGACCTTGGGTTCCAATCCCTAAAGTCTCTATTCAGGCTATGTACAAGACTCATTTTGAGCAGGGCCTGGAGTTTTCCCTCCTGTTTTATACTTGGTGCAGTTAAAAAACCCAAAGACAGAAAAGATCAACTACAAAAGTAACAACTGCTTTATTTGGGCCATTTCATTAAGAATGTTTATGTTTTTACTCATTGTCTCTTTAATCTGCATTTTGGAAATCCAATAATACTAGTTTGAAAATTGTTGAAAATGGCACCTTTTTTAAATGTTGAAAAAAATTTTTTTAATGTTGAAAATGGGACATTTTTTTCTGTATTTTTCATATTACTTAGAAATAGACACACACATAGTGATGATCTTTGCGTGTATATGGATATTGCACTTTTTAAAACTTTATGGTGCTTTCCTCCTTATTTTGTTAAGCCAGAATTCTTACCAAAAAAAATCTAGTATACATGGTCCCAGAATCATGATGTATATCTCAGAAGCTGATTTTCCTGTGTTCTTCAGGCATAGAGACCATCTGTTCTGCCCCTGCCAGGGGAGATTTTCCTACTCTTCATCAGCCGCTGCCAAAATGCTATTCTCCTCTTCAAAAGAGGTATATGTGTATTCTATGTCAATAACATGGAATCAGGCTTAACTCAAGGAACTTCATAGGAAAGGGAAGACAATACCATTATACCATTTCTCAGAATGATTAAGGAAAATATGTCATTCTACCTTTGTGAATCATTTGACTTCTCAAGGTTTCCAGGGAAAAGACTTGATGTTGAAGAGAACTTTATTACAGTCATGCACCAGTGACATTTCAGTCAACAGACTACATATATGACCATGGTCTCCTAAGATAATAATACCGTATTTTTACTTTTCCTATATGTTTAGATACCCAAATCTTTACCATTGTGTTACAGTTGCCTATAGTATTCAGTACAGTCACATGATGTACAGGTTTGTAGCCTTGAGCAATAGGCTATATAGCCTAGGTTTGTAGTAGGCTATACCTTTTAGGTTCGTGTAAGTACACTGTGATGTTCTTACAATGACAAAATCACCTAACGGTACATTTCTCAGAACATATCTCCACCCATGATTGTGCTTTCTCTTTTACGCTAGCCTCTCTCAATCTGTTAATTCTGCTAATTTGGGAAGCCCATCTCCTAAATGACTTTACCCCCTGCTGAACTCCTTAAACCTTTCTAGACCCTAGTCATACAAATGCCAGTAATGGAATTCATCTTTCTAATTCCCTAACCATTAACTTTACTGTTAGCCATAATCCCTGATACCTTAATGTCAGCTTGCTTTACATTTCTTAAAAGGACATGCCTTTAAAAATAAAATAACAGCAGTCTGTATTTTCATTTGGAAGAGCATAGCATGGAAAGGGCTTTTGTTCTGAAAGAGAGAAAGAGGATATTTTCAAAAGCCACCCTATTATGATTCAGATATAGCTAAAAGTAAAGTTAAATACATAGCAAAAGTTTAAAGTAGTCTTTGAACTTATTTTACATGCTCACATTTAAGAAGGGCATATTTCATTTGCTAAAGAATTGTTTTAAATAAAATTAAATTTTGAAAGCATTATTTCTAATGCTTTAAAAAAAAAGTTGGCTGTCTTTGATTATATGACCATTGTATAAAAATATTTTTTCCATTTAATTACTCAGGCTTTGAAAATAAAAATTAAGTGATTGAATTAGGTCCAAATATTATATAATACCAATTAAGCATGATTGTAAAAATATCTGAGCTCTTGACTTGAAAAATAATCAACATTTGTTTATTTGAGATCCAGATTTCTTATTCTAAATTTAACATTGTGCAGGTTTGCAGCATTTACTCCCAGTAACTCATAGCCATTTCTCAATACCTTTCAATCCTTGCTCTTCCATGGAGAGCAGCTGTTAGTTGAGACTGGCTGTTTTTGCCAAGGCTAGGACAACTTTGCTTACCTTATAGCACATAGTACTTATATTTTTTTTTATCTTTTTATATTTTTTCTTTACTGAGCTTTCAATAGCCATGTATTACTTATAGATTATAAATTTTCCTGTTAACTGGCTAAATGCCTCAGGTGGTTTCCCATGCTTAAAAAAATATCTATTGCCTCAAGATACTGTTCACTTATTATTTATGAAGGTTCAAGCAAAGGGATGGAAAACAATATTCCATGCAAATGAAAATCAAAAGAAAGCTGGTATAGCCATTCTCATATCAGATAACATAGCATTTCAAATCAACAAAAGTAAAGAAAGACTACGATAGTCATTATATAATGGTGAAGGGAACAATTCAACAAGAAGACATGACAATCCTAAATATTTATACACCTAACACAGGCGTGCCCAGATTAATAAAGCAAATGCTACTTGATCTAAACAAAATGATATACAGCAGCATCATAATAGCCAGGAACTTTAACACCCCTCTGACAGAATGGAACACATCCTCCAAACAGAAAATAAACAAATAATGGGCTTAAATGGAACTCTAGAACAAAGCGACCTAACAGACATTTACAGAATAGCCTACCTCAAAACTACTGAATATATATGTTCTTCTCATCAGCTCATGGAATATTCTCTAAGATTGAACACCTCATAGGCCAGAAAACCTGTCTCAAAGCATTTTTTAAAAAAATAGAAATTATACCATATATCTTCTCAGACCACAGTAGAATAAAAGTAGATATCAGTTCTATCAGAAACACTCAACTCTATACAAAGTCATGGAAATTAAACAACCTACTGCTGAATGACTGTTGGGTCAAGAAGGAAGTTCAGATGGAAATCAAAAGATTCTTTAAATGACAAAGGGGACTCAAGTTATCAAAATCTGTGGGATTCAGCAAAATCAGTCATAAAAGGAAAATTCATAGCCTTAAATGCCTACATCCAAAAGACAGAAAGATCAAAAATCAACAATCTAATGAATCATCTCAAGGAATTGGAAACAGAAGAGCAAACCAATCTCAGTCCCAGCAGAAGAAAAGAAATAACTAAGGTCAGAGAAGAACTAAATGGAATCAATAACAAAAGAATTATACAGAAGATTAATGAAACAAAAAGTTGGTTCCTTGAAAAGATGAACAAAATCAACAGGCCTCTCATTAGATTAACCAGAAAAGAAAAGCTCAGTCAGAAATGTAAAAGGAGATACTACAGCTGTTACCATAGAAATACAAAACATCATCTCTGAATACTATAAAAATATCTATGCACATAAACTTGAAAACATGGAAGAAATGGACAAATTCTTGTAAACACATAACCTCCCTAGGTGTAATCAGGAAGAAATCGAACTCCTGAACAGACCGATACCAAGTAATGAAATTGAAGCAGTAATAAATTTTCCAATAAAAAAAAGTCCTGGACCAGATGGTTTCAGACCTGAATTTTACCAGACCTACAAATAATAACTGGTGCCCGTACTGAAGAAATTATTCTGTAACATCAAGAATGTAAGAATCCTCCCCCAACAAGTTCTACAAAGCTAATATCATATTGATACCAAAGCCAGGAAAGGACATAACAAAAAAAAGAAAACTACAGACTAATATTCTTTATGAATATATATGCAAAAATTCTCAATAAAATTCTAGCAAACTGAATTCAGCTGTACATCTAAAAAATAATCCATCACAGCCAAGTGGGCTTCATCCCAGAGAGGTAAGGATGGCTCAACATACACAAATCTATAAATGTGATTCACCACATAAGTAGAAGCAAAAACAAAAACTATGTGCTATGTGATCCTCTCAATAGATGCAGAAAAAGCATTTAATAAAATTCAGCACCCTTTTATGATATGAACTATTAACAAAATAGGCATAGATGGAGCATACCTCAAAATTATAAAAGATATATAGCACAAACCCACAGCCAACATCATACTGAATGGAGAAAAATTGAAAGCATTCCTGCTTAGAACTGGAACCCACACAGGGTTGCCCACTGTCATCACTTCTATTCAACATACTACTGAAAGTTCTAGTGAGAGCTATCAAGCAAGAGAAGGAAATCAGGAGTATCCAAATGGGGAAAGAAGAGGTCAAATTATTGCTCTTTGCTAACAATATGATCTTCTATCTAGAAAACTCCAAAGATTCTGCCAAGACACTCCTGGAATTGATAAATTCAGCAAAGTCCCAGATTATAAAATCAGTGTACACAAATCGATAGAATTCCTATGTACCAACAACAGTCAAGCTGAGAATCAAATAAAAAACTCAATGCCTTTCACAATAGCAGCAAAGAAAATAAAATACCTGGGAATATATTTAACCAAGGAGGTGAAAGACCTCTATAGGGAGGACTATGAAATACTGAGGAAGGAAATTGCAGAGGATGTAAAGAAATGGAAAAATATATCATGGATTGGCAGAATCAACACTGTTAAAATATCTATACTACCCAAAGTGATTTACAGATTCCGTGCAATCCTCATTAATCCTTTGCACTTGGATGTTGAGTGGGACTTGACATGGTTAGCATCTGTAGCAGCTCATATGTCGAGCCACACTCATGTAGCTTCATCGCGGAGGGAAGGGGGATTTTTGTCTATTTTTCCAGTATCTTTTCTTGTTTTCATTAGCATGAAAGGACAAGTAAAATGTAAATGCAGAGATGGTACACTAACTTCCAGGGGTAGATTATTATCCATTAACTTAGAGCAACATTTAGATGGAAAGCTCCATATAATCACACCTCACCCTAACAAAAAACACAAAGATTGTGTTGTTTGTTCTAACAGAAAAATCACAGGAGGAAGAGAGACGATTGATATGTGTAAAACATGTGAATGTAAACCAGGTCTTCATGTGGGTGAATGTTTCAAAAAATATCACACCATGAAAAATTATAGAGATTAAAATTACTCTTTGAATGTATCAATAATTTGAAATATTAAAAATCCAAATAGATTTGTATGAAAAGAAACTCCAGTTTTTTATTCTACTGCCATACTTTGTAAAATCTGGGGTATTTAAAAATTAAATTCGTGGGTGGGAGGAGGAGGAGATGGGTATATACAACCACAACGAGTAAGATGTGCAACATTTGGGGGATGAACACCCTTGAAGCTCTTACTCGAGGGGGGAGGAGGGCATGGGCAATATATGTAAACTTAACACTTGTACCCCCATAATACGCTAAAATAAAAAATAAATAAAAAATAAAATACTGAGTAAGATAAAAGAATCGAGAAAAAAGCAAGCAAGTACAAAGGGTTAAAATACCAACATCATTTTTTGCAGATCTAGAAAAAATAATTCTACACTTTGTATGGAACCAGCAAAGACCCTGAATAGCCAAAGCAACCTTAAGCAAAAATAACAAATCAGGAGGCATCACTTTACCAGACTTCAAGCTATACTACAAGGCTATGGTAATCAAAACAGAATAGCACTGGCACAGAACAGAGTCATAGACCAATGGATCAGAACAGAGAACCCAGATATAAAATCATCCTCATATTGCCATGCAGTCTTTGACAAAGCAGACAAAAACATACACTGTGGAAAAGAATCCCTATTTAGTCAATGGTGTTGGAAGCATCGGATAGCCACATGTAGAATGCTGAAAGAGGATCTGCATCTTTTACCACACTCAAAAATCAATTCACAATGGATAAACAGACTTAAACCTCAAGGCATTAAAGTATAAGAATTCAAAAAGAAAATGCTGGGACAAAATCTTCTAGATATCAGCCTAGGCAAAGAATTTCTGAAGAAGACCCCAATGCAAATCATACCAACAACAAAAATAAATAAATGAGACCTGATTAAATTAAAAGGCTTCACACAGCAAGGAAACACTCAATAGAGAAAATAGACAACCTACAGAATAGAAGAAAATATTTGCATGTTATACATTTAATAAAGGGCTAATAACGAGAATCTACAAAGAACTCAAATCAGGAAGAAAAAAATCAACCCTATTAAAAAGTCAGCAAAAGACACACACAGAAGCTTTTCAAAAGAAGATAGACTAATGGCTGATAAACATATGAAAAAAATGTTCAACATCTCTAATCATCAGGGAAATGCAAATCAAAACCACAATAAGTTAGTGCCTAAGTCCAATGAGATTGGCTTTTATCAAAAAGTCCCAAAACAACAGATGGCTGGTGTGGGTGCATAGAGAAAGGAACACTTATACACTGCTGGTGGGACTGCAAACTGGTACAACCTCTATGGAAAGTAGGATGGAGATACCTCAAAAGTAGGACTTCCATTTAATCCAGCATTCTCATCATTGAATATTTACCCAAAGGAAAAACAAGTCATTTTAGACACTTGAATGTTTATTGCAGCACAGTTGACAATTGCAAAGATGTGGAATTAACCCAAGTGCCCATCAATACATGAGTGGATTAATAATGTGTGGTATATGTATACCATGGAGTACCACTCAGCCATGAAAAAAAAGTGAACTAATACTTTTTGTAACTATCTGGATAGAACTGGAGATCATTCTTCTAAGTGAAGTATCACAAGAATGAAAAAGCAAATACCATAGGTATGGACTATTAAATTAAAACTAATTATTATTATTATTATTTTTTGAGACAGAGTCTGACTCTGTTGCCCCACCTAGAGTGCTATGGCATCAGCCTAGCTCACAGCAACCTCAAACTCCTGGACTCAAGTGATCCTACTGCCTCAGCCTCCCGAGTAGCTGGGACTACAGACATGTGCCACTATGCCCGGCTAATTTTTCCTATTTTTGGTAGAGACGGAATCTCGCTCTTGCTCAGGCTGGTCTCAAAGTGCTGAACCCAAACAATCCTCCCACCTTGGCCTCCCAGAGTTCTAGGATTACAGGTGTAAGCCACCACACCCAGCCACAACTGGAATAAATTGATAGACACTCATTTGCACATATGGAAGTAAAACTCAAAAGAAATCAAACAGATAGGAGGGAAAGGGGGAAAGGTAAATTCACACCTAATGGGTGCAATGCACACTATCTAGGTTATGGGCACACTTATAACTTTGACTCAAATGATACAAAAGCAATTTATGTAACCAAAATGTATCCCCAAAATATTCTGAATTTTTTTAAAAAGGAACAAAATATAATGGTGCCTCTTTACAAATATGCTTGCATTTTTGCCTTAGAGCCATATTGTTCAACTTTGGCTTAGAGCTACCAATATGTACAGAAACATGGTTTAAAAAAAGAGAGACAGAGACAGAGAGGGATAGTGGGGTGAGATAGAAATGTCTCCAGTGAGCTCTGGTCAGGGCTTAGCTTTAAGATTATTTGTATAATATTCTCAGCATAGTGCCTATGGGAAAGATAGAGATTATATCAGTCAACTACAATCTTTATGGATAAAACATTTTTGTAAACCTAAAGTGTTGTAGAACTGTTACATGTTACATGTTGTATAAGTTTACTTTTGAGAGCAAAACCTTCAAATGTTTTTTTTTTTTAATTTAAAAAGATCTTTAAGGGAACTTCTGTAATCTTAAAAATTATTTTCAGGAAATCTAAGGTCTGCCCTTTAGTATTAGCATGATTTTGTGTATAAGGAGATTAAGTGTGAATACCTGCTTTTGGAGGTATAAATAAAGGCAGCACTTTAATTAATAAAAAAAAATGTTTTAAAATGTTAGCTCTGTTAATCTTAGTCCTTCAGCTGTGTTTTACAGCTCCAAATACACATCTACTGCAGACCAGAAGGTATGTATACCTAAGGAGATAAACCATGGAGAAAACTCACAAGCATACAAACACACCATTGTTTTTCTTGACAGATTAAAATTTAATTCTCTCCCCACTCTGTGCTTCTCTTAGTCTTCCTCATTCTCCTCTTGGTGCATTATTGCAGGGCTCATTGGGACATTAATTCTCTCTATCAAAAAAAGGAGAGGCATGATACATTAATCTTGAAATGGATGATAGTGTTTACCCAGGTGTTTGCTTTATAATTATTGCTAAACTGAACATTATGTTTTATATTTTTTTCTATATGCACATTCACATGTGTGCATAAAGGAGGTGAAATTTGCATATGAGAATGTGATGGAATAGGATGGAACAGACCAAATTTAAACCTAGGTCTACTTGAGCAAATTGAAAGGATTGTACAAGCAATAAACCCTGATTGTTCTAGCTACTCCAGATTGATTATCTCTCTGTCCAAATTGAGTGGGTAGAGTAGCAAATTACAAAACTTTTTTTTTTTTTTTTTTGCTAGTCTATATAGATGTAACCTGCACCAGAGAACTGTAGGGCAGGATCTTTCAATGCCATATGCTACTTGCTTGATACTAGGCATGAAGCTCTTTTATAGACCTTTATAGTAGAGTCATCATCTCTTCCAGCCGTCATTGTTAACATTTATGCCACCTGTGCATGATTTCAGAGCTAGCTGCTGTGGTTTATTAAATACTGTCATAAATGAAGTCAAGAATTACACATCTTTATTACTAACAAGCAGTTTTGTTTTTCTTTTCCAGCGCCGACTGGGAGATGCAGCAAAGAAAGCCATCAGCAAGCTCCAAGTCAGGACTATCAAGAAGGGTGACAAGGTAACAGCCTCTTTTTTTTTTTCCCCAGCCTCTTTTCTTTTTGAGGAGGAGCTCCTAACAGTTCTGATAGCCAGGTGGAAGAAAGAGAAGGATGGGAAAGGGAGATATATACTAATAGTTGTCCTATAAGTGTCTGTTACTTATACTCTTCTTTATTAAATATAATTTAAAGCAGTTTAGAAAATGCATACAATAGGATAATAAAATATCTGGATAGAAAATCAGAGAAATGGAAAAGTAAGTATATAGAAACACAGATAGGATCAGGGTAAAATTAGTAAACAAGTGCATTACCTGAAATGTGTAACAGAAATGGGTCCCAAATTTAGGTTGGGGCTTTCTAGCAGCCAATGCAAAGAAGGAAGAATATTCAAACAATGTTTAATTACCCTATTCCAGCATCCTACAAGATAAAAGCAAAATGGTTGTTCCTGGTATTGTGATTTAAGAAGGTTTTTCCATGAGAATCCTTGCAAGAAAGACAGCATTATGTGCTGAGCTGTGTTCTCCACTTAAGTCTATAGTTTAAATGCAGGAATTATGTTAGATCCCTGTGAAATCTGGTATTTAGAATTCCAGAGTCATTGCAACAGCATCCCATAATGTAGAATAATCGAAGAAAGCCAAAAGGAGGGGGACAGCAAAGCAGTATAGTCCAGGCTTCCGGGACCCCATTCCTCAGGAGAAGGTTTAGAGCAATGGATGACAATACATGGATTTGGGGCTCCTTGGGGAACTGAAAGGAATTCAGAATTCCACATGTACAGCAGGTGTTGTCTGTAGCCAAAATAATTGATTTATCTCACAATTTATGTGCTATTATTAATAGTTTTCAACTATATAAAAACTCTGTTGGGTTTAATAAGATAAAATTCATTTAAAAGCATGACTACATTTAAAGTACATTTTGGTCATTACCTTTTCCCCCCTCAATCAGAGAATAATAAAAGCACAAGGACTGTTACATAATAACATATTGTGAGGTATTAAAAGAGATTTATGTGCTTAAAAAAATTGGAACCACTATTTTATGTTGTATTTACAGTTATTTTATAAACTAGATCCCAGAGAAATAGATAGGTTAAGTATAATTCAGATATTTCTCCATATATTATATTATTTCTCATGCTTGAGAATTTGATATGTCACCTTTAATTATAACTAATAGCAGTATCAGGAATGGTCCATTAGAAAATGGTTCTCTTCACAGAAGCACTTGCAGTGCAACTTAGAAACAGAAAGTAGAAGTTAGAAGGAATGGAAACCAAGCCAATAGATAGTAAATTATTGATTAAGAAACTGGCACCAGGACTGTTGTTGAAAGCGTCGCTCCAGGCAAGCTCTCTGTGGTTTGTCGTTTGAGTGTTTACACAAGAGTTGAAGCTAAGAAAGTAGGCTCATCTGTGCTTCCTCTGTTGCAGGAAACAGAGCCCGATTTTGACAACTGTGCTGTTTGTATTGAAGGGTACAAGCCCAATGACGTCGTCAGGATCTTGCCCTGCCGGTGAGTCACTAGGCTGCCCGCTTTGGACTGGGGCGTGCATGGAGCCCACCTGCTTAAACTGCTGGCTCGGACCTCCTGAGCCTTGCCTGCCTCAACATTTCTGTGTGTACATTGCAAACAACCAAAACACTCTTGTTTTTGCATAACCTTTGTCCTTGAAAACACTTTGTCTCATGGGATTAGAAATATTTATTTTTCTGATCCCATTGGCATCAAAGGAAGTTTACTGCCTTGAACTAGAACCTCATGGTACAGAATTTGATGCTGTGGCCTCCAAGTACAAGTTCTCTTGAACAACAGATCTATGACGTTCCAAATATATTCTGGCTTTTACCAGTACTAGTTTAATTAAAATCATAAACTCTTAAAAATATTTTGCGAATGCTCATGAAGGGCTCAGCAATCAGATTATGGTCAGGAGGAAGCAGGAAGCCAAAAGCAGATTCCATTCCCTATTATTTTTTTACTAACAAAAAGAATGCAACACTGAAATTCTCCCAAAATTCTTGAATCTAGGGGAGGATGTTAATATATGTAGTTGGGAAAATTCCCCAGGTGATTCTCAGCCCTAATCCAGGGGTCCTCAAACTTTTTAAACAGGGGGCCAGTTCACTGTCCCTCAGACCGTTGGAGGGCCGTTGGAGAGTGTGGTGCACATTCCACACATGCGCACTGTGGGCCTGGGACAAGTCTGCTGCTAAGCAGGACAGGCAGCAGAGGCAAAAACACGCAGCGGGCCGCATAGATGTCCTTGGCGGGCTGCATGTGGTCCATGGGCCTCAGTTTGAGGACCCCTGCCTCTCCCTAATTGAAATTTACTGTTAAGGTATCTGAATTTTTTTTAAAAATCATTAAAATTAAATAAATCTAAATAATTTAAATAAAATGTTCTAAAGTTGCATAAAAGCCATTCTCCTTAATTGAAAACTCTTTTTAGTGTTTTTGCATGTGTGCAAGGGTCCTAAAAATCAAAATTAAATTATGCCTTGATGAAAAGTTCTTTAGGCCAGGTGTGGTGGTTTACACCTGTAAGTCCAGCATCTTGGGAGGCCAAGGCAAGAGAATCACTTGAGGCCAGGAGTTCACCACCAACCTGGGCAACATAGCTAGACCCCATCTCTACAGAAAAAAATGGTGGCATACACCTATAGTCCCAGCTATTTGGGAGGCTAAGGTAGGAGGATCACTTGAGCCTGAGAGTTCAAGGCTGCAATGAGCTAAGATTGCTCCACTGCATTCCAGCTTGGGCAACAGAGCAAAACTCTGTCTTTAAAAAAAAAAAAGTTCTTAATTTAGAAAGACTGGCTGGCTTTAAAAATTCTTATGGACTCTAAAAGTAAATAAAATAGAAAAAAATACACCACAAAGATATGAAATGATCCATTTGTTCAAGAAACAAAATATGCCTTTAGAGAATTGGTTTTGCAGTAGTAATCCCCAGAATGACAAAGAAGTGACAAAAAAAAAAAAAAAAAGAAGAAGAAGACAAGGTACTCAAATAGATGCAGAAACTCTGAAAGGGAATGGATCTTCATTGAAATACTCATAGGTCAATTGACCATTAGGCAAATGGGTGTTAGGAATGTATGCCCTGCTGGCCCCAGCCAAAGCCTTCAAGTATGATTCACTTCCCTGTAGTTTGTAGATGCCTGACTATCCCTGAGACAAAATCATACATCAGGACACATGGAGATTTGGTAGTTTCCCTCATGTGAGGATGCTGTATAGAAATTCATTCTAGACATTATATTTAGTGTTTATTTGGTGACTTCCAGAAATACTGGCAAAGAATGGCAGTCTGTGAACTACAGAATACCTCTCTGGGTAACATCTTTCATCTCTGCAGTCTTTTATTAAGGATTTTCCAAAGCCTCATAGTTATAAGCAAGTAAAGTGCTTTCCTGTAATATCCTACTTGGAGATTATTTACACCCTATTAGGGTACTAGAATAAAAAAATTCAAAACCAATTAAAGTTAAATAGCTACTTTCTCCTGGGGATCCAGAGAACTTCACAAATGTAATTTAAGAAAATCTGTTTTTAAAATTATGTACATAGCATTACTATAGCTCTACAATTCAAAGAATATAAAATAATTTATTCATTTACAGTTATGTCATGAATAAATTTCCTGGTACTGCACTTATATAATTGCTGAAGTCAGCATAACATCCAAGCCATAGATATACCACAATTTAATTTTCCATGTCCTTATTTTAGAACATTTGGCTGATTTCAATTTTTAATTATGACAAATTACATTAATAGTATTTAAGTTTTCATGATCTTATTCCAGATCTCCCTTTACAGTATATTTTTGAAATAGCAACCAATAAAACTAGCATTTTAATATTTACCACAAAAAATAAAATTTTAGGAACTTTCATTTTATTTACACCAGTCCTTACTGTAGGCCAGTTTATTTGGCTTCAGATTCCTCCTTTTTTAAATGTTTTATTCTCAGATCATTCCTTGATTTGTTTTGTTTGCTTCTGGCTCCTTATTGTCCATCTACTTTTATTTCCTTATTGTGGACACTGCTTTAAATAAAAAAAATACATTGAATATTACCAAACACAGTTATAGTTAATTACTGTTTGATCTTATACTAGTCACATATATCTATGCTTTGAATAGCTCATGCATTTTTTCCATACTGATTTTGAAATCATGGTATTTTTATGCCTGTTGCTGGTTTGTGCTAGACGGTTTGCACTAATGGATATTATCAAACAAATGCACTGGCATTTGCTTTTTGCTAGATAATTTTCTCTGGGGTATTATTAAGCCTTTGCTCCTATGAACTTCATAGACTCTCTTTCCCATTATTTCCAGGCTGACTCATCCACAGAATTCTTTGCATTTATCTCCTTGGAGTAAAAACTGTTTCAAAAAATGTTCCAGTTCATCATCTCCCCTCTTTCATACTTTTTTCCTTGGCCTCATAACTCCTGATGTAGGGTACATCTCTTCTCTGTCATTTTAATTTAGGATGTCTTTCCAAATCACACAGGTATACTCTTGTACCACAACTCTTTAAAAATCATTCTGTTGTTTGTCTCTTTCTGAGATCCCTGCACAAATGATGATGAATTATTACATGCCTTCCCCCTCTTTATCTGTAGTCATGGTGACTATTAAAGTCAAGTCATGCGCATACACACCTACCATTTCTTCCCCCTCATTCTTTCTTTACCCAGTCCTTCTCCAGCACACGAAGGTGAGACTGCCCCCCCTGGGGTGAGCCTGGTCGTGTGCACCTAACATGACCCACAGCGGCACACAGAGCACCTCAGCGTTAGGTCTAACTTCTGTGGTTTGGATCGGATCCTAATACACCACTAAGGCATTTTCCAAGACACTTTGGTTTTGCTACACCATACAAATGCCAAAGTATGCATTATACTTTATTTTAGGGCTGGTTTTGGGGACTCAGGTTAGTATTTGTGATTATGACTTTTAGCCACAAAAGATATTTTATTGAAGTTTTATTGTCTTCTCCTGTGCAAAGATTAAATTAGGCTCCCTGATTCTTCCATGGCTTTTATCCCATGGTGTCTCTGCTATTCTTTAATGATTATTCATGTGTTTATTTAACTAGTCAGTTTCAAATACACACTGTCTCAGAAAGCATATGAATTCCTGGGGCAAGCCAAAAGTCCTTGCTTGCAATTATTTTTAAAGCAAAACGATACGTGCATCCTTTCCTTATGTGCCTGTTAAATTCTTTTCCATCTGTATCGCTATAGCATCTCACTAATTTGACAGTATGCTTCTATTAATACTCCTTTTCCTTTGATTTTGTAAACTCTTCTCCTCAATGGAGGAAAAAACTAAAAGCTGCCTAGTAACAAGCAGACCCTCATGATAAACTTTTTAGTAACTAAATTCTTCATTTGGAATAACATTTTGTAGCAACCGTATGCAATGAATGGGGGGAAGGAGGAGAGATGAAAAGCTAAATGGCATGAGCCATGCTCTAAAGGAAATAGTCTGGTGGGAGAGACAGGAATTTAAATAAGTAATCAGGATATAGAGTGGTATGTGCAACAATAATGACAAAAGGTATAAAAAATTTGGAGGAACTAATACCAGGCACAAGGAAGTTAAGAAAGGCTCCACAGAAAAACGTAATGTCTATATTTTCTAACAGTGGTTTATTTTTGTCCATTACATCCTCATTATAGAAAAGTCCTAAAATGGATAAAATACTTAAATATCTGCCTAACTCCCTCATGCAGGTGTAACTATTGCTAACATTTTTATATATTTCCTTCCTTTCATTTCCAATGCCTATTTTGCAAGTTTGAGATACAGTATCATTTAGTATTCTGCTCTTTTCATTTACATGCAAAGAATTTACTGTAAATAGTATTAGGTTATTTGTGCCTCACTTTGACCATTCTTTGGCCTCCGACACTATAGGCAGGAGCTAGTCTAGCTCTAAGTTGCATAAACCAACCAAAGACCCTGGGATGTTTGTGCTTGTCACACCTGCTCCTCAAGGGTCAGGGTCTTTCCATGGCCCAATCGGAATTCTCCACTGAGCTAAAACAGAAATGTGCCCTGGCCCCTTTAGCTTATTTCGTAATAATCCATCGGTGAGCTGTTTGCATTTCCCCATCCTATCCCACTATAGAAGGTGGAGAAAAACAGTTTCTCATATGTATAATAAATGCTCAGATGGGTTATGGAGCCCATGGAGGCAGTGTGTCTTGCTGACTTGTTATCGTCAGAGTTGGATGACAAATAAAATCCTCTAAAACTCAGGTTACCATCTTTGGTAAATGCTCCCCAACTTTTAACTTGTTCATAAACAAATTGCAAATTGAGCTTCCCTAATCCAAAAAGCTGAAATCCAAAGTGCTCCAAAATCTGAAACTTTTTGAGCACCGACGTGATACTCAGAATGCTCCAGTGAGCATTTTGGATTTCAGATTTTCACATTAGGGATAATGCAGATATTCCAAAATCTGGAAAAAGTCCAAAACACTTCTGGTCCCAAGCACTTTGGATAGGGATACTCAGCCTATACTTGTATTTTGTAAATAGTGTTTCCTGGAATAACTCCAGGAGCAGGTGTTGTCCATGCTGCTGGTACTTATATGAGATCTTTTGATTTTGGAGCAGGAGGAGGTGGCCAAATAAAGTAAACAACCACCATAACACCAATTCTGAAATAGTGCTTGTCAAAATGTATTGCACGCCTGCTGATTAACATCTGCACATTGAAGCCAATTCCAAACAGAGCTAATGAAGAGCAGCCTCTGAGTTAGGCTCCATAAGTGGCTCTGAGGGGCCAGGGTTTGTTGGGCTCACTGTTTACAACAGGATGTCAGTTTTGTCTGAGAAAGATTATGTGTTAGATCAGATAATCCTGGAGTTATCTTTTAGTGTGTTTTTCTTGGTAACATATACATAAAATTTACCTTTTTAATAACTATTTTAAATGTGCAGTTCAGTGGCATTAAGAACATTTACATTGCTGTGCAACCCTTGCCACCACCCAACTCTACAATGTCTTCATCCTCCAACATGAAACTCTGAATCCATTAAACAATAATGAACACCCTGTTCCCCAGTCCGGAGCTTTTTGTGTGTTTTATTTTAATTTAGGCTTGATTTTATTAACAGAAGTAAAGGTCCATGAAGGAACTTAGATTTTGATTCAAGAATCCAATTAAAGTTGGCTAACTAAAAATTGTTTTTTACATACTCTAAAACCTGACAAAGATTGATAACTCTAGATATTTATGTTAATATTGCTGTTGTTACAATACTAAGATGCTATTTCTCTTATTATTACTAGTACTATTATGCGACCATTACTAACATCATTACCACCCTTGCTTCTTTCCTGGCTTCTGCAGTAGCCTTCTCACTTATCTCCCTGCTTCTATGCCTGGCCCTTAATTATTCATTCTGATAGTCTATTTTTAATTGTCAAGCTAGATTAGCTAGACTCTGGGTAATTTTTCAGCAAGTACAACTTCAAAGTCATTAAATATATCAAAAGTGTGACTAAAAATTTATGCTTCAGGAAGGTTAATTGAAATGTAATTTTGTCCTTCTATATTTTAAAAATGTACTTCGGTAACAAGGTAAATTCACAAAAAACTAAAAACATGCATTATTTCATATTAATTCTCTACAAGAGAATTGAGTTGCCTAGTAAAACTACCATCACTTTTATCAGAGCTTATGGTAAAACAGCAATGTTAAGAAACTTGCCATTGTGTCTCTTGTTAGGATTTTATAGTCTGACTTCTTCATGGGGACTCATCAGAGTAGATCATATATGGAATAATTGTATTTCTCCCAAGCAAGGGGAATGTTTTTATACTGTATGTACTAAATTGTGATACTATATGGATCTTTTCTATTTGTTAATAGAAAGCTAAGAGCCCAATTTGCACCCTACCCCTAGCCAAAAGGTATTTTTTAGCCTCATCTCTGACTCTATTTTTGTCTCCATTCTTTTTCTTTCTTCTTTCGCTTTTGAAGCATCTCTTTAGATATTTGCATCTTCTAAGTCCCTTTAAGCCCTTTCTAGAATAAACTTGTCTTTTCCATGTCTTTTGAAAGTTTCTCAATATCGTTTTTAATTCATATATAATATCCCACATCCGGCCGGGCATGGTGGCTCACGCCTGTAATCCTAGCATTCTGGGAGGCCGAGGCAGGCGGATTGCTCAAGATCAGGAGTTCGAAACCAGCCTGAGCAAGACCCCATCTCTACTAAAAATAGAAAGAAATTAATTGACCAACTAAAATATATATATACAAAAAATTAGCCAGGCATGGTGCCACATGCCTGTAGTCCCAGCTACGCGGGAGGCTGAGGCAGTAGGATCGCTTGAGCCCAGGAGTTTGAGGTTGCTGTGAGCTAGGCTGATGCCACGACACTCACTATAGCCTGGGCAAGAAAGTGAGACTCTGTCTCAAAAATAATAATAATAATAATAATAATATCCCACATCCCATAATTTATTCGCCTTTCTCTTTTTGGATGCTTTCTTTGTTCCTCACACACACTTTTTCTGCTATTATAAACAAGGCTGTAATTAATAGCTCTGTGGATAGACCTCAGTTCCCGTTTTGGATTATTTCCTTGTTTCTAAGGTTATAAATTTAAATGGCCCAATTATGTTCTATAAAGTTGTACTTAAGGAGTTTTCCAGATGGTCAGAGCTAAGAACATCCCAAGCAAAGCTAACTGTGGGCAATCTGGGATTGTTAGAGTGCAATGCACATGTTGGGATGGGGCTAGAGAGGAGCCCACCCGGATCATTTAGGACCCGAACGCCCAGCCGAGAGGCCTGGATCATAACTAGGTGCTGGGGTGCCTGCTGTGGGGTTCAGTTTATGCTTCACACACAGCACAGTGGCAGTACTGTGGAGTGTGGCTCAAAGGGATCTGACTGGAGATCCCAAAGTCCAGTTAAGAAATGCTAGAGGCTCAAATTGGAGTGCTGGCACCGGGATGTGGAGAGATGGACATATTCAAGAGAGATCCAGCAATAAACCAGCATGACTCAACATTTGGAAGGGGTGAAAATGGCTGCCCATTTCTCAAGTTGGTGGCTGATGGATACATCTGTATTTGTTTGCATTTAAAACATGCTCATGTTTGGGATTCTAGATAGAAAAAAAAAAACACAGTAGCTTGCGCACTATTATTTAAAAACCATAGCACAAGGAACAAATGTCATACACTGATAGGAATTTTATCACTCAAACAAAACACTTGAGGGACCAACTTTAGCTTATCTTTTTCAGCCTTTCTCTGGAAAGTTATCCAGCTCCAGAAGACTCCTACAACTGAGTCACATAGGCAAGACTCCATTTTTGGATAGATAATTCTGTGATTCTATGTGTAAACAATATGTCACCCCTCCTCTTCTTTTTTCTCCTTGTTAGGAATGAGGCTAAATTTCTGTACCAATTCAAGAGCTCCCCTTTGTAATTTGGGACATAAAATGTAATCATATAATTTCCTTTTTTAAAACATTTGCAACATAAGGCACTGATGGCATTATATTGTTTGAAAGAGATTTAGACCCAATTATATATCAGACTAAAAATCAAAAAAAAAAATACATAAATGGTTCTTATTAAAGTATAGTACTAAGTAATAGTGAACGGACAAGTGAAGTTTGTACGTGTAAATTGAGGCAATAGATACCCTAATTTGCAAAGGTATTTCTAATGGCATTTTCATGTCTGAGTCAGATAGAAACTAAAGGGATATGCCTAGAGATTTGGAAAAGGAATTTTTTGAAGGCTATTGAAAAGTCAAAGCTGAAATTTGGTCTGCTTGTTTCAGTGAATTCTTTGAAGGTCTGTTATGTATGTACTATGTGTCTACAATTGACAAGATGGTCATAAATCATCCCTGTCTATCTAAGCAGACAGCCTGCTGCCTTTCTTTCTCCGTTGATGTGACTGATACACACACACACACACACACACACACACACACACACATATACACATATATATTTAACATGGATCTAATTACTAATTGACTCCTCAGTTACTATATTCCATGAACTCCTATCCCTAAGGACAGGTGGCATTTTCCCCTACCAGAGAAGGCGCTCTGGGAGACATTTAGTGTAAAGTGCATGTGAAACAGTAGAGGAATCCATTTGTAAAAGTTTCTGAGCAAGCACGTATCGTAAGGGTCAAAGAGTGACTTGCCTCCCAAAGCCCAGCCTCCTTAAAATCAAATAGTGAGATTTGCTGAGCTAATGTAAGTGAGAACACAGTGTCTCTGCACTAAAAAATGCCTTATTAACAGTGGCTTGAGCCTGCTGGGCCTCCTTGGAAGGTGGTTTGTTCATTATGTCCCACAAGGCTACCTTGTCCTCTAGATGCTTCCGACCAAACCCATCTGGGAAGTTCATAGCCTCCCTACTTCTCCCAAAACTCTGATGTAGGATTCATGTCTTGGATCCTTAATGACAACTGACGGTAAAATCCATGTTGGGCTGTTTGTTATATTCATTTGTGAACTTCCCTTTTTGGGGAAGGAGGGGTGCTCTCATTCACTTTCCCTTCCAGGCATGGCATGACTGTAATAAACATCATGACATAAGGAAGAATTATAACCTGATATAAAGAGGGACATCATTTTAATAGTTGAAAATTCAGTAATACTGATATTAATAAAAATAGATACTGGCCCCTTAAGATTTTTAAACCCAGGGACCAGTCTGATTTTAAGATGAGTCAAATGAACTGTATGTCTGTGTGGACAGAAAGTTCCAAGCTCTTTATAAGCAAAAAAATTTTACAAAATGCTGTAATGTGATCAGGATTCAGATTATGAGTCCTATAACTCGTGAAGTAGAAAACAAAGGGGCACTTTTCTAGCCAGGCAGAAATGGCCTGTCCTGATTTTACCCTGCCGTGCCTGTTACATATGCTTGATTAGGAACAGATTTTTTCCAAGTTCCTTTTTTTTTTTTGAAGAGAGTGATGAATATTGGCTGGTTTTCATAAAATCTGACTTATTCTTTCATGCCTATGTTATGCAAATTAGATTATTGAACATTTTATTTATAGCCATTTGTTTATAGACGTGTTCATTATAAGTAACTTTCAAGGTTTCATGACTAATTGTGGAAAATTTTGAAAATAGGGAAAAGTATAAATAAGTAAATAAAAATAATCTTACTACCCAGAAATACTCATTATTAATATTGGTATATTTAGTTTTTATGAGACATATATATTAGCATTATATATGTATAGTTTTAAAGATTGTAGAGTCAAGCAGTTAATACAGTTTTTATTCTATTTTCTCATTTAACATTAAAAAGTAAGCATTTTCCTATAACTTTAAAAATTATTTAAAAATATTTTAGTGGTTACATAGGAGTCCATTATTGGAGTTTATTGAACTATGTCCCTATTGTTCAGCATTTAAAAGTTTCCGGTTTTTCATCATTATAAAATCATGACCTTAATTATTTATGTATTTTTTCTATATTTATCCATTAGGATATTTCTATAAGTGAACTTACTGGGTCAAAAGTGATTTTAATGGATCTTAAGAAGTTTTATCCAATTGCTTTCTTGAAGGTGGTAATGATTTACACCTCATTAGCAGTATGTGAGAGTGTTTATGTTAGCACTCCCTCAGAACCATGAAGTAAGACATTTTTAAGCATCTTTCTTACCTGATAGCCAAATATCAAGGTAGTTTTCTGTATCTTTTATTTCTCTAAGATATTATTGTTGACTAACACAGGCTCCTTATACATCATATTATATCTAATTTAAATTATCATTGATTGTAAGATGTTTCCTAATTTCAGATATGTTAGAATGGGGAAAGGGATGATATGGCCTAAATTAATCAAATTAGATATTAAATATTTTTATCATTTTGTCTTTATATTTTGTATAAATTTTTTCCTCCTTTAAATGTTTTTATTTTGTTTTTGTTATGCTTTTTGATTAACAATTAAAAAATTATGTTATAAACTTTATGAATTTTTATCTTTCTGTTTTTGTCCCTTTCTCCATATTTTAATCCTTTCCTATCAAAGAAATAAAATAACTAATTAATTAGCTATCCTTTTCATATTTATCTGAAAATTTATTCTGGTGTATAACCTCCTACTCAAAAGTCATTGTTAATGAAAACAATTTTTTTAAAAAACCCATTCTTTTAGGAACATAATATTACATACTCAGCCAAATTAAAAGTTACATAGTATGGTAGGAGTTTCAAATGGCACAACCACTTTGGAAATTTGACAGTTCTACTAAAGTTAAATATACCTACCCTATGACCTAGCAATTCCATTCTTGGATATATACCAAAGAAAAATGAATGCATATGTTCACAGAAAGATATATACAAGAATGGCCATAGCACAGTTATTCATGATAGCCCCCAAATGAAAACAACACAAATGTCTAATAACAGAAAAATCTGTAAACAAATTCCGGTATATCCATACAATGGTATACTACTCAGCAGTAAGAAACAAGCTACTAAGTAGCAGTTTGTTTAATTTCCATGTATTTTTATAGTTTTAAGGGTTCCTCTTAGAATTGATTTCTAGTTTTATTCTATAGTCTGAGAAGATACATGATATGATTTCAATTTTTAAAAATTTTCTGAGACTTTCTGACCTAACGTATGGTCTATCTTAGAAAATATTTCATGTGCTAATGAGAAGAATGTATATGCTGCAGTTTATGGATAGAATGTTCTGTAAATGTCTGTTAGGTCTATTTGTTCTAGAGTCTCATTTAAATCCAATGTTTTTTTGTTGATTTTTTCTGCCTTAATGATCTGTCAGTGAAGTGTTGAAGTCCCCCACTATTATTATGTTGCTATTTATTTCATTTCTTAAGTCTAGTAGTATTAGTTTTATGAATCTGAGAGTTCTGGTGTTAGGTTCATATATATTTGGGATTGCTGTATCTTGTTGTTTATTGATAATTTTATCATTATATAATGATTGTCTTTGTCCTTTTTATTTTTATTTTTACTGGCACTGAATTAAAGGCTGTTTTCTCTGATATAAGGATAGCTATTCCCACTTGCTTTTGTTTTCTATTTGCATGAAATATTTTTTTCACCCTTTTAACTTGAGTCTATGAGATTCTTTATAATTGGTTTCCATTTACATTGAATATTTTTTCCACCCTTTTACCTTGAGTCTGTGAGACTCTTCGTGAGTTAAATGGGTTTCTTGAAGACAGCAGATATTTGGGTTGTGTTTTTTATCCATTCCATCAATTTATATTTTGGGGGAAGGGGGGACATTTAGTCCATTTATATTCAGTATTAATATTGATAAGTGAGATGCTGTTCCAGTCATCATGTTCTTACCTAGTAACTTCGTATTCTCCTTGTGTTGCTAGAGCACTTTCAGGCATTTCTTTTGGGGCAGGTCTAGTGGTAACGAATTCCTTTAGTGTTTTCTTGTATGGGAAAGATTTTATTTCGCCTTCATTTAAACTTAGTTTTACAGATACAAAATTCTTGGTTGACAGTTACTCTGTTTAAAAAGACTAAAGATTGGACCTCAATCCCTTCTGGCTTGTAAGGTTTCTGCTGAGAAGTCTGCCGTTAGTCTTATGGGTTTTCCTTTGTAGGCTACTTGATGCTTTCATCTCACAGATTATAATATTTTTGTCTTTCGCTTTGACTTTGGCCAGACTAATGACTATGTGCCTTGGTGATGTCCTATTTACACCGAAATCTCTGGAATATAGAAAAAGCAGTGCTAAAAGGGAAGTTCATAGCACTAAATGCCTATGACAAAAAGACAGAAAGATCACAAATTAACTATCTATTGTCACACCTGAAGGAACTAGGAACTATAAAAACAAGAATAAACCAAATCCAAAGCTATCAGAAGAAAAGAAATAACAAAGAGAAGAGCAGAACTAAATGAAATTGAAACCAAAAACAGCAACAACTAAAAATTACAAAGGATCAATGAAATGAAAAGTTGGTTCTTTGAAAAGATAAACAAAATTAATACTCCACTAGCTAGATTAACCAAAAAAGGAAGAGAGAGGATTCAAATAAGCTAATCAGAAATGAAAAGGAGATATTACAGCTGATACCAAAGAAATAGAAAATATCCAAAACTACTATGAACACCTCGACACACACAAACAAGAAAATCTAGAGGAAATGGGTAAAGTTTTGAAAACACAACTTCCCAAGCTTTAATCAGGAAGAAATAGAAATCCTGAACAGACCAATAATGAATAGCAAGATTAAATCAGTGATAAAAAAAAAACTCCCAGCAGAAAAAGCCCAGGACCATATTGATTCACAGCTGAATTCCACCAGAACTACAAATAACTGGCATCTGTCCTACTGAAACTATTCCATACATCAGGAAGGGATCTTCCCTTAATTCATTCTGTAAAGTCAGTATCACCCTAATACCAAAGCCAGGAAAGAACACAACAAAAAAATGAAAACTACACACCAGTATCCCTTATGAACATAGATGCAAAAATCCTTAACAAAATACTAGTAAACCAAATTCAACTTCACATCAAAAAAATAATTCACCACGATCAAATGGGTTTCATCCCAGGGATGCAAGGATGGTTCAACATGTGCAAATCAATAAATGTGGCATATGACATAAACAGAATTAAAAACCATATAATCATCTTAATAGATGCAGAAAAAGCATTCAGTAAAATCCAGCACCCCTTCATGATAAAAACCCTTAACAAACTAGGCATAGAAGAAACATGCCTAAAAATATAAAAGCCATATATGACAAACCCACAAGTTGAATGTATTTCCCCTAAAAACTAGAACAAAACAGGGTGCCCTGTCACAACAACATAGTACTGAAGTCCTAGCTAGAGTGATCAGGCAAGAGAAAGGAATAAAGGGCATCCAAATTGGAAAAGACAAGGTCAGACTATCTCTGTTTGCTGATGGTATGATCTTATGTTTAGAAAACCCTAAAGACTCCTCCAGAGACTCCTAGAATTGATAAATTCAGTAAAGTCTCATGTTATAAAATTAATGTACACAAATCAGCACTTTTATACGCAGAAGTCAAATTGAGAATCAAAGAATTCAGTATCTTTTATTTATTGTTTTTTATTTCGGCATATTATGGGGGTACAGATTTTAAGGTTTCAATAAATGTCCTTTCCCCCCTACCCCCACAAGTCTGAGTCTCCAGCATGACCATCCCCCAGACGGTGCACATCTCACTCATTATGTGTGTATATACCCACCCCCGCCCCCCTGCCCAATTCCCTATTACTGTAGTACCTATGTGTCCACTTAGGTGCTGCTCATTTAATACCAGTTTGCTGGTGAGTATATGTGGTGCTTGTTTTTCCATTCTTGGGATACTTCACTTAGTAGTATGGATTCCAGCTCTAACCAGGAAAATATAAGATGTGCTATATCACCATTGTTTCTTAGAGCTGAATAGTACTCCATGGTATACATATACCACATTTTATTAATC